>CM064486.1:32699316-32890565 GCA_032716605.1 Paralithodes platypus | reverse complement strand
GCCAAACTAATGGTTCGAAACGTCTTAGTTCCATCTCAAAACTTAGTGGGCTACACATTCATGGAGAAGGGGTCCCAACTAAAATGCGTCCTGCCTGCCCTTAAACACAAGATAACAAACATCAACATTCAACTTCAACATCAACATTCCTGGTCATTGTTCTCACCACAATGGTACCACCACTATTCATTCTTCTCTACTCTGTAAGAACTGAAGGAATCACACGACTGATCTTGCCGGAAATTCTAGTCTGGCAGTTTCTGAAGTAAAGTCTTATTATAAAGTAGGTACCTATAATATTTCACCTTCGTATTGAGTTATCGATAGTAACCTATGTAAGGTAACCCTGAGAAATTGCTAGAATCATGATTGCTCACCTAAAATTACCAGGAAAGAGGCTTGTGTGAATCTGCCTGAATTTCTAGCTATGGTCTATTTCTTTTAACCTAGCTAATTTGCACTTGCTTGCTTTGGGCAAGAAAATGGTATTTCGAAGCTGATTGAATAATATTGCTGTGCAGCATAAAAAAATTCTTTTGCTTGTTTTTTGCAACTGAGAGATGTCATTAGGCTACTGAACCATCAGCCAGTCAACTTAAAGTAGAGTTCTGAAGCCTAAAGCGACCAAGTCCAAATTAGTTAGACTATAGTGAAGTGGTGAGTGTCCCCTGGAGTCTCACTCTGGTAGGCATTGAACGCACCCGACTCAGGACATTACAGGGTTTTCTCACATCAGTGCGAGTTGTAAGTATAGTCTTTATTAAACAAGGGGATGTGGGGTTGGATGAGCCTGGCTGACCCAACAAGGCCTTGACCTGGCTGAAATGGTCCACTTGGGAATCACTGCGCTATACAATACTTACACATCATTACCTTCCTTCCTCCTTCTTGTGGACCGCACTTCAATAATAAGTTACTTTTTTACCTACTGCCTACTGCATCATCTTGTATGAAGCAAATTGAAGTGACGTTAAAAAATTAGGTATATTGTCCACACCAACGGTTAGGAAGAATGTGATCGCCTTGTACAGTAGTTGGGAAAATATCATAGTCTTGAGTGGAAAGTTGGAAAATTAAACTGACGGCATTGAATAAGTCTAAATACAGTATGATCCTATAATTTATTTTATATATATTATATACTCGATATATATCCTCCTCTATATATATTCTATATCATATCTTATAATTCTCCCTAATACATACGAGGTTGAAATAAGTGGCAATTTCCTGCGTTGGAAATTTTATTATTCAAAGTCTTTCCAGGTCTTTTTTCCCTGAGGAGTTTTCCGCTGGGTGGCCGGAAGTAGATGAAGTAGATTGAGCAAAATTCATTGTGGTATCAGGGTTACGATACATGTACAGTCGAAAGACAACTAGCATCCACTTAGCCCCCTCAAACCACCTCCAAACCTCACACCGCAAACGGTAGTTAGAGACAACACAGAACCACCACCTACTCTTAAAGAAAGTTGCCCCAATTCGGATGCTTAACACTAATACTCGAAGCTTTATATATCCAAGCCATTTACATCCCAACATCAACAACCAAACTCTGGACCTTTCAGATCCTTCCTTCCTCCAAAAGGCACCCCCTACAGGACCCTAACACCCCTCCCTCGCCCCCTCGTGCCCTTGACGCAGCCCCCGCTCGCCTTCCTTCAGCTTCTCCTTCTGCGGGCGCCACACAACTTAGTGCCATCCCCTCGACACACAGCACCAATCAGCTTCGACCCCCACCTACTGTACAATTCACCATTCGCCCAGCATCCAGTTCGCATTTCTTGAAGCCGTTACCCCCTTTCTCTCTCCCTAGTTTTACGTGTCTCCATCCCCTTCCCCCCCAAACTTCGCTTGTTAGTTCAGACCTTTGCCAGCATTCGTCCCGCCTCCTCATTTCCTAACCACCACGCTATATATACCCATCCTGTTTACCTTTTCTATCATTCCTGTCCTTACTTGATAATGCTGGTTTGGTCCAGTGAACCGCGTCGTATATCCTGTATCTTCATTTACTTTAATGTAACCCTGTACCACCATGAATTGTGCTCATCTCATTCTTCTCTCACTCTCTCCACCACCTGGCAGCAACTCCTCTACTCCTCTCTCGTCACCATGGCCCCCCAGGAAGACCCCCACCACTTTTTCTGGAGTGGTTTTAGGTGGTTTCAACCAAAAGAGGGGATTTTGTTTCATCACCAGACACCAGGACAAAATTGATTTCTTCATTCCACCGGAAAGAACGGTTGTGCCGTAATCTCCGATAGCACAACGAAGTTCTAGGTGAAGGATAAAATTTGCAATTTACAACCAAGGAGGGTAGGAAAGGGCAAGGAGGCAACAGTGTGTTACCAGGACCCCCTCCCATGGCAGACCAATAAGGCGCTTCCAAACCATCACAAGGAAGGCAGAAGCAACCTGCTAACCCCAACCGGATTGAAGTCTGGCCTCAAGACTGACATCATTTACAGTCAGTGTGTCCACACCGCCATTGCTCTTGCGTGGGAACCCCGATCGAGCGCCAACTTTCTGTGCTTTTGCCTGTCTCTTCTGGACTGCCAACTGGCCTGCCTTACATCATCATCAATCCCTCCAGACCTCCTTGCCCGAAGAACAACCGAGAAGCCGCAAACAAAAAGACGCCTTTCCAACTCTCAAGCTTCTGCCCTCGAACCACGTCTGGCCTTCAGAGACCCAGTCGAACAACCTAGAGGTCCATGGAGGCAGCAATCTTCCAACACCGAGCCTGCATAACGTCACCGGACCATCAGCAGCCTCGACGCCATCACCTCTGCCACCCTTCAAAGATCCAGTGGCAACCAACCTCCTCTACTTCGTGTGAATACTCCGACTCCACCATAGGAAGACGTCGATGTGGAGGGGATGGAGGAAGGAGACGAGGATGTTGACCTGGTGACTGCCAGCACTACACCATCCCAGCGAGCTGAAGATCTACTACAAAAACTCAGACAAGCTAAGGAATCAGGTCTAGAGTTTCCTGAAAACCTTGAAGAAAAGTGGAAGAAACTTCAACAATTTATAAACTCAAAATAACTCCATACTACTCCATCAACATCAGTGGCCTTCCAACACCAACATCAACTGCCTCTCCACACCAACACCACGTGGCACTGCTGCTCCAGACATGCTGCTATCAACAAAAACTCAAGAAAAATAGCAAGGGGGACAGTCCTCCATCTTTTACTCTTCGACTTCGCTCTTCATTTCCATCTTTACTTCTCTCTAAGTCTTAGAGACCTCTCATCTCCCCAACTTACCTTGTAATTGTAATTGTTTATATCATTCCTTCCTTACTTGATAATGCTGGTTGTCCAGGTGAAACGCGTCGTATATCCTGTATCATCATGTACATTTATGTAACCCTGTACCACCATGAATTTTGCTCATCTCCTTCATCTACTTCCTGCCACCCAGCGAAAACTCATCAGAGACCTGGAAACTTTGAATAATAAAATTTCCAACGCAGAAATTGCCATTTCTTTCAACCTCGTATGTATTAAAGAAAATTTATTACCTGGCTTTACTAACATATATATATATATATATATATATATATATATATATATATATATATATATATATATATATATATATGCTGTGGTTACACATATAGGAAAACTACACAAAATATATAAGGATACCGTATCAATGAAAAGCATTAAAAAAGGATTTGATATGTATAGACAAACATTGAAAAGAATGATACATTAAACAAACAAAAAAATATGAACATAGGAATTTTCAGGGACACCTCATATAAATTATTGTAGAACTGAACTAATATATAATGAAACGTAAACTATGATCTAATGAACTATTCCTATGTGTCCTAGCCGGAATGCATAATTAAGCACCTTTACCTATATTCATGTAAACCCATTTCCGAAAGTATCTAGAGTTTGAGAACTAATATACTCATCGAAACATATATCACAGGAACTCACTTTCTCGGAGTAATTCCCCACCAAGCTTCAATCCACGACATTTCCGTTTCAAACAATATACATATCTCACTAACAACAAAACGCCATTAGTTGCAAGGGCATTTATTTTTGATGAATTTAGTTTTAAGTTCTTAATTCTTAATAAAGAAAATATAAACAGGGGAAATGGGAAGATCGTCCAGCTCACCATTAGAGAGAGAGAGAGAGAGATAGAGAGATAGAGAGATAGAGAGAGAGAGAGAGAGAGAAAGAAAGAGAAAGAGAGTGAGAGCGAGAGAGAGAGAGAGAGAGAGAGAGAGAGACCAGCCCAAGAAAGAAAATACATTACAGCAAGACCAAACCTCAATAATCAATGCATCGAAAAATCCCCGAATGAAACCAGACACAGCGAACATCCATCTTCAGGCAACAATGAGCTCCTATTCATCACGGCACGAATAGTCTGGATTAAAAAAAACAAAAAACAAAAAAAAACATTCTTTCGTAAGGTCTCGTTGCTTACAATGAGAATTTCTTTAGGTAGCGGAGAGAATAGAATTTTATATAATTATGTTTATCTTTCCATATTCTACTTATGATGATATTACGTCACTGGATGTTTCTTCATAGACTCTCTAAACTAATGTACCCCCCCCCCCCCTCCCCCACACACGTACATTGAACTGTAAACAACATCACCAATACAGTCAAGGGAGCCACATACCGTATATACATGTTAACCCCTTCAGCACCATGACGCCTAAGTATCTTTTATTCTGGCTAAAATGAGATATGAAGTTTATGAAGGACCTATGTTACTAAGAGGGTTCGTTGAGATCGTATTTACCCATTTGAGTCGTATAGGTAGATTACAGACTAAAGAAACTCGTCTCATGGTAACCAGAATATGACGCAAATTACGTAATGGTGGTGAAGGGGTTGGAGCACCGGAAACGAGCCTAGCCCCTTGAGGAAGTGAAGCGTTTTAGCAGTATATTTAGGCTTCATTAGTCGATTTTTACAGCTTAGGAATGATCTGTCCGAATTAAAGGGGTAAAGACTCATCCCAATCGAACCTCTGATTTCCCTATACCCTACCCAATCTGAATAAAATCGTTGAATGTTAGCCAGAAAACAGACAAGAAGTGCAGTGCGTCATCGATCCTCAGAGGGCGGGGGGTTTATAATAATACAACATCGCTATACTCCCCAAGCTGACTTACGCCTGCCTCACCTGCTGGGTTCTCGGCTTTAAGGGGAGGGGTATATCATTATATGGTTTCTCCGGATCCCCTATTCCCTTATGTTTGGCCCCATTAGTTTTGAGATTTTAGGACGTTCGCCCGAATAGTTTTTCAATTTTAAGACCTTTTGCCCCATTTCTTGGTCAATTTTAAGGCATTTCGTGTAATATAGGTGTCAATTTTTTTCCTGGCGAGCCTGTCATTTTGGAGGAAGCGGCCTTCGACCTGGACATTATTTTTACCGAAAAATTTACAAATTTAACTTGGGGATAATATTTTAAGCTTGATGGAGGTCTAGAGAGGAAGCTCCAATAATAATGCCTAAATATATAACAAACCCAATAGACAACCCCTACTTACTATACATTATCAATATATAACAAACCCAATAGACAACCCCTACTTACTATACATTATCAATATATAACAAACCCAATAGACAACCCCTACTTACTATACATTATCAATATATAACAAACCCAATAGACAACCCCTACTTACTATACATTATCAATATATAACAAACCCAATAGACAACCCCTACTTACTATACATTATCAATATATAACAAACCCAATAGACAACCCCTACTTACTATACATTATCAATTATAACAAACCCAATAGACAACCCCTACTTACTATACATTATCAATATATAACAAACCCAATAGACAACCCCTACTTACTATACATTATCAATATATAACAAACCCAATAGACAACCCCTACTTACTATACATTATCAATATATAACAAACCCAATAGACAACCCCTACTTACTATACATTATCAATATATAACAAACCCAATAGACAACCCCTACTTACTATACATTATCAATATATAACAAACCCAATAGACAACCCCTACTTACTATACATTATCAATATATATAACAAACCCAATAGACAACCCCTACTTACTATACATTATCAATATATAACAAACCCAATAGACAACCCCTACTTACTATACATTATCAATATATAACAAACCCAATAGACAACCCCTACTTACTATACATTATCAATATATAACAAAACCAATAGACAACCCCTACTTACTATACATTATCAATATATAACAAACCCAATAGACAACCCCTACTTACTATACATTATCAATATATAACAAACCCAATAGACAACCCCTACTTACTATACATTATCAATATATAACAAAACCAATAGACAACCCCTACTTACTATACATTATCAATATATAACAAACCCAATAGACAACCCCTACTTACTTTACATTATCAATATATAACAAACCCAATAGACAACCCCTACTTACTTTACATTATCAATATGCGGGTTTAGTTCTCTCAGTAATTACGTCAATGGTTATATTAAAGAAGTCAACATTTATTTTGAAATTACCTTAACCCTTTCAAGCTCCAATACGGGTTTTTTTTCTGTTTCTGGCTACTATTAGACGATTTTATTAAGATTAGTAACGGTATATGGATGTCAAAGGGTTGATTGAGATAGTATTTACCCTTTTAATACCCACAGATACTTCCTAAGCTGTATAAAATCGTCTAATGATAGCCAAAATAAACTGCCAAAACGCGTCAGAGCTTGAAAGGGTTAATACTAAATAAATAGCCCAACATGTATAAGAAGGTAACCTGTATATTAACCCTTACAGTACGTATGACGTCCTTTAAATTTATTATAATTAACATTAGTTATCTTAACTCAGCTAAGGATGGATCTTTACAGATTAAAGGGGTAAAAACTATCTCAATTAACCCCTCGTTTCACATATTTAGTTTCTAACCAAACTATAATTATTTAATGATATCCGGATTACAAATACGAGTGGCCTCCTCTTTGTGTAAAAGTTAAAGGGGTAGTGCTTAGTTTGTTGGTCTATTTAATTAATTATATATTTCAATTTTCCTCCCTAGACCTCCATCAAGCTTAAAAAAGAACACCCCAAGATCTCCCTTCTAGATAAATTTGTACATTTTTCGGTAGATAAATTACCCGGCCGAAGGCCGATTCCTCCTAGAATTGCAGGCCTGCTATCGCTCCCCAGGAATAAATCGACACTTAAATGGCACGGAAGGTCTTTATATTGACAAAGAAATGGGCCGAAAGGTCTTGAAATCGCCAAACTAATGGAACGAACGTCTTAAAATCTCGTAGATATGGATTAAACATGAAGAAGAAAAAGCAACTACGTACCTCCCCCTTAAGGGGAGGTTTTCAGTTGATTCCCTAGACTTCCATCAAGCTTAAAATTACTCCCCGTTGACCCCCTTTCAAGATAAATTTATACATTTTTCGGTAGAAAAATTTCCCGGCCGAAGGCCGGTTCCCCTTAAATTACAGGCTCGCTATCGCTCGCCAGGAAAAAATCGACACCTAAATTGCACGAATGGTCTTAAAATTAACAGAAATGGGGCGAGGGTTCCTAAAATCGCCAAACTAATGGGGCAAGCGTCTTTAAATCTCACAAGGAATGGGGCTAAACATGAGGGAGATAGAGGTTTAGCAAAAAATCCTGCAGGTGGAAATCTCCCCTTAAGACTAACCAACAGTAAACTACCTTTGTCACAGTTGCTTACCACCCCTTCTCCCTCATGCATAGTGCAGAGTGCAATTGTGTATGTATGAGAGAGAGAGAGAGAGAGTACAAAGGAGTACAAAGGAGTACAAAGGAAATCAAGCAACAACAGGTCTAGTGACCCTTCTAGGTTGCTTGTCCTCCAAAACACTGAGGATCAAGTGTCCAAACAGTGGTTTAGAGTGGGTAAGGGAACATTGGAAAGGGAATTACTGCCCTGCCACTAACGTGGCAGGACTAGGAAGTTAGTAGGGGACATATGGGTTAGTAACTGAGGGGAGGATAAAGTTATTCATTTACAAACGCAGTCAGTCGCGGGTTTGATGCGAGATATTTGTCTAGGCGGAATTTAAATGAATCAACGGTGCTGCAGTCTATAACGTCTCGGGGAAGCCCATTCCACAAGTTGACAACTCGATTGAAGAAGAAATTCTTAGATTCGTGCGAGTTAAAAGATTTACCAATAATTTTGCAACCGTTTCCCCCCGCGTGTAATTAGATTGGTCGATAGTGAAGTACTTACTACAGTTCATATTGTCGATGCCTTTGATGATTTTGAACACTTGAATTAAGTCGCCTCTTAATCTGCGCTGGGTTAAAGGAAATAGATTTAATTCTCTAAGACGCTCTTCGTATGGTTTGTTTTTCAGGCTAGGTATCATTTTGGTAACTCTACGTTGAACTCGTTCTAGCTTGTTTATATCTTTTTGGTACTTAATAAGGGCACCAGGATTGAACGCAGTATTCCAGAAGAGGGCGGACTAAGGAATTGTAAAGGGTTAGGATAACTTCTTTGGATTTATGCTCAAATGACCTGCCTATAAAGCCAATTATTTTGTTTGCCTTCTTAACAACTTCTGAACATTGTTGACTCGGTTTTAAGTTACTCGATATTGTTACTCCCAGATCAGTTTCTCTGTTTACATTCTTAAGCTGAGTGCCATTCATCGAATAGTTTGCTTTCTCATTTAGGTATCCGACATGTAGTACTTTACATTTATCCGCATTGAAACTCATTTGCCAAATTTGGGCCCAACATGACAATTTATCTAGATTGTGTTGCATATCGTCAACTTGTTCTTTTGAGAGTACGCTATTTGCAATTTTTGTATCGTCAGCAAATTTTGAGATTGTGCAGGTGAGACCCTCATCTATGTCGTTGATGTAAATTAGAAAGAGAATTGGTCCTAGTACCGATCCCTGGGGTACCCCGCTACTTACATTGGTCCATTTAGATGCCTTACCGTTTATGACTACCCTTTGCTTTCTGTTGCTGAGCCAATTTTCTATCCATTTCAACACACCGACTTGTATTCCATGCGCTTTTAGTTTTAGCAGTAAACGTTTGTGGGGAACTTTGTCAAAGGCCTTTTGAAAATCAAGGTATATAATATCTACAGCTTTACTCTCATCATAGAGGTTGAGGATATCGTGGAAGAAGTCTAAGAGGTTTGTTAAACAGGAACGTTTTTTACGAAAGCCGTGTCGAGTATCTTTAAGTATGTTATTTTCCTCTAAGTGATTTACGAGTCTGTCTCGTATGACCGTTTCTAGCATTTTACATACAACTGAGGTTAAGCTAATTGGACGATAGTTACTGGGTAGGGATTTGCTGCCTTTTTTGAATATCGGTGTTACGTTGGCTAGCTTCCACTGATCAGGCATAGTTCCAGACTGCAAGGATTTATTGAATAGTAATGTCAGTGGTTTGGAGAGCTCATTCTTAGCTTCCTTTAGAACTCTAGGCGAGATTGTATCAGGTCCTGGCGTTTTATTTACCTTGAGTTTATCTAAACAATTCAATACTTCTCTCTCTGTAACGGTGATATTGCTTAGAACATCTGAATTATCAATCTGAATCGGCGATGGTGTAGGGATATCACTGAGGTCTTCTGTTGTAAAAACTGATGCAAAGAAGGTATTGAGGGCATTACTCATTTGTTCTTCGTCTTTGGTGTATTCTCCTTTTTCATCGACTAACGGTCCAACAGTTGAAGTAACGACTTTTTTCTTTCTGATATAACTATAGAATTCTTTCGGGTTTGTTTTACTTTGATTCGCAATATGTAACTCTACGGTCTTTTTACTTTGCTTAATTAACTTTTTGGCTTTGCGTCGTAGCTCTACAAATTTCACCCGTTCTTCGTCATTTTGTGAGGATTTTAATCTATCATTAGCAAATTTTTTAGCAAGCAGGCAGTTTGAAATATCTTTATTCCACCATTTGGGCTTATTATTATGGCCTGGACGCCGTATTTTCGATGGTATGCAGTCTTGCACTGCTTTTAGGTAAGTGGTTTCGAATAACTTCCAAGATGTATTTATGTCGTTATTGTTAATTAAAAAGCTCCAGTCAGTTTCTTTAAACATAGCTCTAAGTTTATGGAAGTTTGCTTTCTTGAAATTAGGGACTTTTTCGATGCTACTATTTGGTTCGTTACTAGTAAACTTTAAAGTGAAAGTTATCGTACGATGGTCGCTGTTACTGAATTCATCACCAACATTCAAATTCTCTATCAATTCTTCTTTTGTTGCAAGTACAATGTCAAGAACGTTATTACCACGGGTCGGCGTTCGAACAAATTGATAAAGCGAACTCTCTTGCAAGTTCGTATACAAGTCATGTCCGGAGTGTGAAGTAAGAGTATCGCCCCACTTGGTCACAGGTAAATTAAAGTCGCCAAAAATTACGGTATCTTGTGAGTTACTTACATCTGCAATTTGTTCGTAAATTTCTCGGTCAGTTTGCACTGATTGAGCTGGAGGTCTGTATATTAACGCAAGTATTATTTTTGTACCTTTATTATTCTTTATTAGCACAAAAGATGTATCGACGTTCACAATTTGAGGTTTTGACACGAGGGTCGGGTTAAGACTTTCTTTGATATAAAATAAAACGCCACCTCCATTTTTATTTATTCGGCTGTTCTCAAACATTACATAACCGGGAAGTGAATACTCTGCTAAAAAGTCTCTATCTTGTGTATTGAGCCAAGATTCTGTTATGCCAATCACATCATAATTTTCTGTAAACACTAGTTCCTCTAAATCTGAAAATTTATTGCGTATGCTACGAGCGTTTGCATAGAAAACCTTTAAAGTTGCGGTTTTAGAACTCGCAGATCGTTCTTTCATCGAATTTTTGGTTCTGGTCAGATCTACATTTACATTCAGGGCTGTCCTCGGTCCTCGGTCGTTATCCCTGACGGTTTTGAATTTGGGTCGTGTTGGTGGAGCTTTATCCAAATTCGCGGTTCTTGACGGATTAGTATTTAATTCCTTTGTAGATTGCCGTCCTCGCTGTCTTCGGTCCTCCTTCCTGGTTGTCCTGTGCTGAGTCGATTTCTTCTCCGAAAATCCTTCACCGCATCGTTGAGAAGACGCCCAAAACGCGCTGCTCCCACCTTGTTCAGATGAACTCCATCGTCCGAAAACAAATAGTCATCGTAGTAGAAATTGTCCCAGGTGTCGACGAATCCCACGTTCTCCTCCCTGCAGAGGTTTGCTAGACAACGATTTGTGCTGGTGGCTATGTTGTAAAATCGGCTCTCTACACCGAGCCGGGGGACGATTCCTGAGACGATGATCCTTGATGACTTCTCCTTAAACGACTTGATCAGCTGCTGGTACTTTAAAAGCAAATCTTCCGACCGGGTTCGCTGTATATCGTTGGATCCAACGTGGATGACGTACATTGTATTTGCAGGGGCCAGCTTTGATACTTCGTCAACTGCTGCAACTACGTCATCCACACCACCACCAGGGATACAAAAACGCTTCCTGGTCTTAGGTGCCCTGGCGCAAAACTCTGTGAGCTGACCACGTATCATCGAGTCTCCCACGAGCCGGACTTCTTCTATTTCCTCTTCGTCATCTGAGAGAGAGAGAGAGAGACAGAGAGAGAGAGACAGAGAGAGACAGACAGAGAGAGACAGAGACAGAGAGAGAGAGAGACAGAGAGAGAGACAGAGACAGAGACAGAGAGAGAGAGAGAGACAGAGAGAGAGAGAGAGACAGAGAGAGACAGAGACAGAGAGAGAGAGACAGAGAGAGAGAGAGACAGAGAATTATTATTCATCAACATAAAGGGGTAAAATAAATATAAATAAATTACTTCAAACTCCGTGTGTCCAGACATTTTGGCTCGGACATTCCTTGAGTCCCCTGTCACTCTTTCAGCTCTGGGTGAGGCACTCGTCACAGTCAGTTTTGTCTTTTGTCTCCCTCATCCACAGCAGAACACAAATAACATGGAACAACATAATGGCAAACCAATATCTTATGCTGACAATGCTTCGTTCAGTCTGTTTATTAAGGGGGCCCACCTCGCTTGTTGTCTCTTTCTCTCCCTCTCTCTTTGGCTTGTATCCATTTGGCCCCATTCAGCCTACTGTTTTAAGACTTTTACCCCCATCCAGGTGTTAATATTTTCCTGGCGAGCGGTAGCGAGCCAATATATATGTATTTTTGCTTTGACAGCAAGCTAAATTTGTACATTTTTCGATAGAAAAATGTCACCGGCGAAGCTGGATTTCTCCATACAATGTTGGCTCGCTATCGCTCGCCAGGAAGAAATCGACACCTGGATGGGGATAAACGTCTTAAAACAGTTTGCTGAATGGGGCCGAATGGATACAAACCAGATAAAGAGAGAAAGAGTCATGATCAAAATTAAATTAAACCTTTGTTCTTTGATAATTGAGGGAACAAAATGGCGTCCTTAAAAAAAAAAAAAAAAAAAAAAAAAAAAAAAAAAAAAAAAGGGCCACTCTTCTAGTATATACATGATCTCTAGCTGGCACGAAGGCTTCCATTAATGAGGGCTTTGTCAGGGAGCGGAACACCTTATAATATGTAGAGAGTCTGCTCGGTGGCCAGTGTTTAGTTTGAAGGAAGTCTGGGAAGGCGTTTTTGTTAGCCTAGGGGACAAACTAAAATACACCGTTAAGGGGCGGTGTTTAGTTTCCTCCCTAAACTTCCATCAAGCTTAAAATTACACTTCCTAGACCCCCTTTCAAGATAAATTTGTAAATTTTTTGGTAGAAAAATGTCCCGGCTGAAAGCCGGTTCCTCTTAAATTACAGGCTCGCTATCGCTCGCCAGGATAAAATCGACACCTAAATGGCACGAAAGGTCTAAAAATTGACAGAAATGGGTCGAAGGTTCTTAAAATCGTCAAAATAATGGGGCGAAAGTCTTAAAATTAGAAAATCAATGGGGGCTAAACATGAGGGAGAAAGGAGTCCAGAAAAAAATCCCTCAAGTGGAGACCTCCCCTTAAAAGCTTTATTTCTTTAATCTAATATTCGCCTTTCGTTGTCTTCCTTTTTAATACTTTATGTCTTTCTCCTTCTTAAAATATCCGGACTTTTTCCTAAAGAAAGGAAGCCGATTCGAAAGCTATCCCACAAGAAGAAGAAAATGTCTAGTGTGTTAAGGGGAGATTTCCACTCGAGGGATTTTTTTTCTGGACCCCTTTCTCCCTCATGTTTAGCCCCATTGTTTTTGAGATGTTAAGACGTTCGCCCTAGTAGTTTGGACATTTTAAGACATTTTGCCCCATTACTGTCAATTTTAAGACCTTTCGTGCCATTAAGGTGTCGATTTTTTCCTGGCGAGCGATAGCGAGCCTGTAATTTAAGAGCAACCGGCCTCCGGCCGGGAAATTTTTCTACCGAAAAATGTACAAATTTATCTTGAAAGGGGGTCTAGGTGGTGTAATTTATCTTGAAAGGGGGTCTAGGTGGTGTAATTTATCTTGAAAGGGGATCTAGGGGGTGTAATTTATCTTGAAAGGGGGTCTAGGGGGTGTAATTTATCTTGAAAGGGGGTCTAGGGGGTGTAATTTATCTTGAAAGGGGGTCTAGGTGGTGTAATTTATCTTGAAAGGGGGTCTAGTGGTGTAATTTATCTTGAAAGGGGGTCTAGCTGGTGTAATTTATCTTGAAAGGGGGTCTAGGTGGTGTAATTTATCTTGAAAGGGGGTCTAGGGGGTGTAATTTATCTTGAAAGGGGGTCTAGGTGGTGTAATTTATCTTGAAAGGGGTCTAGGTGGTGTAATTTATCTTGAAAGGGGGTCTAGGGGGTAATTTATCTTGAAAGGGGGTCTAGGGGGTGTAATTTATCTTGAAAGGGGGTCTAGGTGGTGTAATTTATCTTGAAAGGGGGTCTAGGGGGTGTAATTTATCTTGAAAGGGGGTCTAGGTGGTGTAATTTATCTTGAAAGGGGGTCTAGGTGGTGTAATTTATCTTGAAAGGGGGTCTAGCTGGTGTAATTTATCTTGAAAGGGGGTCTAGCTGGTGTAATTTATCTTGAAAGGGGGTCTAGGTGGTGTAATTTATCTTGAAAGGGGGTCTAGGTGGTGTAATTTATCTTGAAAGGGGGTCTAGGTGGTGTAATTTATCTTGAAAGGGGGTCTAGCTGGTGTAATTTATCTTGAAAGGGGGTCTAGCTGGTGTAATTTATCTTGAAAGGGGGTCTAGGTGGTGTAATTTATCTTGAAAGGGGGTCTAGGTGGTGTAATTTATCTTGAAAGGGGGTCTAGGTGGTGTAATTTATCTTGAAAGGGGGTCTAGGTGGTGTAATTTATCTTGAAAGGGGGTCTAGCTGGTGTAATTTATCTTGAAAGGGGGTCTAGGTGGTGTAATTTATCTTGAAAGGGGTTTTAGGGGTGTAATTTATCTTGAAAGGGGGTCTAGGTGGTGTAATTTATCTTGAAAGGGGGTCTAGGGGTGTAATTTATCTTGAAAGGGGGTCTAGCGGGTGTAATTTATCTTGAAAGGGGGTCTAGCGGGTGTAATTTATCTTGAAAGGGGGTCTAGGGTGTAATTTATCTTGAAAGGGGGTCTAGGTGGTGTAATTTATCTTGTAAGGGGGTCTAGGTGGTGTAATTTATCTTGAAGGGGGTCTAAGTGGTGTGTAATTTATCTTGAAAGGGGGTCTAAGTGGTGTGTAATTTATCTTGAAAGGGGGTCTAAGTGGTGTGTAATTTATCTTGAAAGGGGGTCTAAGTGGTGTAATTTATCTTGAAAGAGGAACTAGGTGGTGTATTTTATCTTGAAGGGGGGGCTAGGGGGTGTAATTTATCTTGAAAGGGGGTCTAGGTGGTGTAATTTATCTTGAAAGGGGGTCTAGGTGGTGTAATTTATCTTGAAAGGGGGTCTAGGGGGTGTAATTTATCTTGAAAGGGGGTCTAGGGGGTGTAATTTATCTTGAAAGGGGGTCTAGGGGGTGTAATTTATCTTGAAAGGGGGTCTAGGTGGTGTAATTTTAAGCTTGATGAAAACGTAGGGAACAAACTAAATACCTCTCCTTAACATGTACAATTTAACATTAAAGTAGAAAAGCCTACCATATTAATACAACACACCCTAGTACAATTACTTGTAAACATTCGTGGACCCCACATTATTTTCTTTGTGCAAATATAACTGTGTTGATTCATGTTTAAGGGGAGATTTCCACTTGAGGGATTTTTTTCTTGACTCCTTTCTCCCTCATGTTTAGCCCCATTGTTTTTCAAATTTTAAGACGGTCTCCCCATTATTTTGACGATTGTAAGAACCTTCGACCCATTTCTGTCAATTTTAAGACCTTTCGTGCCATTTAGGTGTCGATTTTATCATGGCGAGCGATAGCGAGCCTGTAATTTAAGAGGAACCGGCTTTCAGCCGGGACATTTTTCTACCGAAAAATGTAAAAATTTATCTTGAAAGGGGCTCAAAGGGGTGTAATCTTAAGCTTGATGGATATCTAGAGACCAAACTAAAAACCTCCCCTTAAGTGGCATAAGCTTTATATTAAACAGTAGGCTTAGTTTTGTAGTTGATGTATAGAAAATTATATTCATTAATTCGTTTCTAGAGACATACTTCCACATTTCCAAAATAGATGAGGTCCACGAATTTATATGAGTGACTGTACATTAAAACGACACAGCGTAAGAGATAAAAGCAGCATAAACTAAATCACTGTAACATACTATAACATACCAGCCCATAAAGCAAGAGTAATGGAGCCCTGGTCAATGCAGAACAACAAGAGCAACAAGAGCAACAGTAACAACAACAACAACAACGAAACAACAAGAGCAACAACAACAACAACAACAACAAGAGCAACAACAACAACAACAACAACAACAACGAAATAACAACAACAACAACAACAACAACAACAACAACAACAACAACAACAACAACAACAACACGACACAGCGCAACACACAACAAGGGAAATCAGGCCAGGTAAATAGAGATAAAGTGGGAGTGGTGTGTGTGAGAGAGAGAGAGAGAGAGAGAGAGAGAGAGAGAGAGAGAGAGAGAGAGAGAGAGAGAGAGAGAGAGAAGCAGAAAAGACAGACAAAGGTAGCCATTTTAACAGATAGGCAGACAGAGAGGACAAGCCTAATAAAGGCAGACACACAAACAACACACACAAGCGCAGGGACGAGTAGACAGAAACAAGGAGACAAACTAATCTACAAGCTAAAGAGTGTCTGAACAAGAAGGACAGGCAGATAGAAGGGGAAAGACAAGGAAATAGATCAATAGACAGAAGATAGATGTGGAAACTACGAACAGATAAGTAGACAGACACTGTACTAGACCCCAACAAGTTAAAAGAAACATGGTAAAAACATAAATTAGCAACCAGATTGATTGGCCGAGGAATAATCTAACTATCTATTGAGAGACGTTTTGATCCCCTAGGTGTGGCCAGGAATGAATCACCTCCATTGAGATCATTAATTGGATTCTCTAGCTTGTTTCGGGGTTAGGTTGTTAGCCTAACCGCCCATTGTTGTGTATAAAGTGTGTGAGGTGCATGTGGAGGATTATCGTACTGTTGGAATGGTTGTGGATGTGAATGTAGTCTGTAACTAGTGTTATCAGCTCGATCATGCTGACTAGGTACTAGCATCCACATAGTAAATGTGACACTGGTCTACTGAACCTCTGATGTCTGCCATTGTTTAGAAGTGGTTGGGAGGCCATTTGGCTGAGTGTCAAATAACAACCCGCCAAAGGGGGGATCGATCCTGGGTCTCCCGCATACGACTTTTGAAAGCTATCACCTACTCCACGCCGGCTCTAAACGAATAAACACAACCAAAAAGATAGAGATAGGCAGACAGATAGGAAGGAAGGATATTCAAGCAGAGGCAGCCACAGATATATGCAGACAGATAGAGAAAGAAACACAAGCAGACAAATACACATCGAGGGAGAGTGGTGTTGCCCCTTATCATATAATGTAATGGGTGGAGAGGGCACTAACCAAGCCAAGGAGGGGGATACAGAAAATAATGAGAGAGAGAGAGAGAGAGAGAGAGAGAGAGAGAGAGAGAGAGAGAGAGAGAGAGATAATGGGTGGAGAGGGCATTAACCAAGCCAAGGAGGGGGATACAGCAAATAATGAGAGAGAGAGAGAGAGAGAGAGAGAGAGAGAGAGAGAGAGAGAGAGAGAGAGAGAGATAATGGGTGGAGAGGGCACTAACCAAGCCAAGGAGGGGGATACAGAAAATAATGAGAGAGAGAGAGAGAGAGAGAGAGATAATGGGTGGAGAGGGCACTAACCAAGCCAAGGAGGGGGATACAGAACATAATGAGAGAGAGAGAGAGAGAGAGAGAGAGAGAGAGAGAGAGAGAGAGAGACATAATGGGTGGAGAGGGCACTAACCAAGCCAAGGAGGGGGATACAGCAAATAATGAGAGAGAGAGAGAGAGAGAGAGAGAGAGAGAGAGAGAGAGAGAGAGAGAGAGAGACATAATGGGTGGAGAGGCACCTAACCAAGCCAAGGAGGGGGATACAGCAAATAATGAGAGAGAGAGAGAGAGAGAGAGAGAGAGAGAGAGAGAGAGAGAGAGAGAGAGAGAGAGAGAGAGAGAGACATAATGGGTGGAGAGGGCACTAACCAAGCCAAGGAGGGGGATACAGAAAATAATGAGAGAGAGAGAGAGAGAGAGAGAGAGAGAGAGAGAGAGAGATAGATAATGGGTGGAGAGGGCACTAACCAAGCCAAGGAGGGGGATACAGAAAATAATGAGAGAGAGAGAGCGAGAGAGAGAGAGAGAGAGAGAGAGATAATGGGTGGAGAGGGCACTAACCAAGCCAAGGAGGGGGATACAGAACATAATGAGAGAGAGAGAGCGAGAGCGAGAGCGAGAGAGAGAGAGAGAGAAAGAAAGAAAGAAAGAAAGAAAGAGACAGAGAAAGAAAGAAAGAAAGAAAAAAAGAAAGGAGAGAGAGAAAATATATATATATATACTTTGTGAGTGTAAGCTATATTGACTACCGCTACGATTATATCATGGTCATATTATGAAATCTCTCTTCTCTCTCTTCTTTGCTATCCTTTCCTTCCACTGTCCTTTATTCTCGGGTTAGCTATCTCTACTAGAATTAAGTCCTGACCACCTCGCTGGGATCGTAAGCTCTGTGTGGTCAGTGTATCTATGTAAATATATATATCTCTCTCTCTCTCTCTCTCCACTTTTCTCTCCTCCTGGTCACGATTCATCCATCCATTGCTCTCGATCTTCCTCCTATCCTGTCCTTTTAACTTTTATATCTGTCTCTCTGAATCCCATTAATGTCCCCTTGCCCCTTCCTCGTATTTTAAATAGTTGTTCAAGTTTCGTATATCGTATCCCCTGCAGTTTGTGTTCGTTTATCTTCTGCAGTCACTCACCCATTTTACTTTAAGGGGGCCCACCTCGTTTGCTCTCTCTCTCTCTCTCTCTCTCTCTCTCTCTCTCTCTCTCTCTCTCTCTCTCTCTCTCTCTCTCTCTCTCTCTCTCTCTCTCTCTCTCTCTCTCTCTGGGTTGCATCCATTCGGCCCCATTCAGCCTACTGTTTTAAGACGTTTATCCCCATCCAGACCGCTCGCCAGCATATTTTATTAAATGTTTTTGACAGCAGGCTAAATTTGTAAATTTTTCGATAGAACAATTTCTCCGGCGAAGCCGGATTTCTCCATACAATGCTGGCTCGCTATCGCTCGCCAGGAAGAAATCGACACCTGTATGGGGATAAACGTCTTATAACAGTAGGCTGAATGGAGCCGAATGGATACAAGTCAGAGAAAGAGATAAAAGGAGAACAAAGGCAGGTCACCCCTCTTAATATTCGTGTATAAAAGTAAATGTGAGTCATATTTGTTTTATTGTATGTTTATCTTCAGTACCGTAGCTATTGTATGTGGATAGTCAACAGCTACTGTATATGAAATATATAATTTTGTTAATCGACATGATGTTTCATATTTCATATTGAATATGTGTAAGACCATTGAAAAGCCTTTTCATTGATTGAGTCAAGTAATCGAGAGTTCATGGTATGGACTACCAAGTAATGTCATGGAATGCTGTGCTGTCCAAACTTTCAAAAATCACGTAGATAAATATCTCGCCAGTAACCCCCAATTAACTGCATTTTTTGTATGTTTCATTCTGTGCCATCCTTTCTTCCTTTCACACAGGCTAGATAGTTTAGCAATAAATAACCAAGTGAAGATCAATAGATATGTTGTTGTATGTTTTCCTTTGTATTCCTGTGCAATATACCATTTAAATTTCATGTTATAAGATTATGCAACTCTAATTATTTGTTCCCAGAAATTAATTTTAGTTTTAGTGAACAGTTATTAATCAAACCTATATTTCTGGATCGGGCTGCAAATGTTTTCTGTTTGTTTGTAAGGCTGAATGAATGAGTAATTGTATGACAGTTTGTGTGAGGGCAGAATATTCCAAAACAAATATGAAGGTCATATTTATTTTAGATTTATTCATATGTGAAATACGTGGAAGAATCATGGGACCTCAAGCTGACAAAATTGTAGTACGACAATTTATTATATGAATAATATTACTACCAAAATTGACGGCATGATACTGTCTTATAACGTGATACTGTGTGTGGGGGTGGGGGGGGGGATAAATATCAGCTGATTGTGTTTAGCTGACGGTAAATTCCCATGCCTTCTTTTTGATTATCCAACTATTATGAAGTTGTAGACAGATGTGACGTTAATTATAAGAACTTGTTATAAATATTACAAAAAGTTTTATTCCAATAAGTATTGGTAAATTGACTGCTTAAGAATTGCATTTTCAACTATATGAAGACTATAGATATATGTTCTAGTACATCAACTTTCAGGACAAGAAGATCTAGAAGGTGCTGAAATGCTAACTTAATATTTCAATGTGGATTACTTATGTACGTATACATGTACATATTTACATACTTATGTAAATATAAAAGGAAAACAATGTGTGCAAAAAACAAATGGAGGTCGGTATAAAAGTGTACGGTTATATACTTTCGATTTTAACTTTCACAATATCCACTTTCCGATGTGTTACCGTTCCTTCTCTCCTTACAAATTTAACTTTCTCATTCACTCACACTCCTCCCCCTACCCCTCAATCTCAATCTCTCTCTCTCTCTCTCTCACTTTTCTAGTCCTGACACGAACCAGATATAAAATCCCCCACCCCCCCCCCCCTACTCTTTCTCTCTCTTTCTATCTTTAACGGTCCAAGTCGCTAACGAGGCAGAGCTGGACCATTTACCAGGACCAAAATTATGGAGCAAGTTTGACAGCGTGTAGTTGGTGGTATGGCGACGGCGGCACTTTAGATTAGTTCCCCCGGCCAAGTTGAGGCGCGCGTCACGTTTTCTGTTTTGGATTACCACCAATTTCGCATTCTCTTTCACTGTGGTCCTCTCTTCTGTCTCGTTTTCTCTCACTGGTTAATTCACTTCTCTCGCTTTTGCTTTTGCTTTTGCTTTTGCTCTCTCTCTCTCTCTCTCTCTCTCTCTCTCTCTCTCTCTCTCTCTCTCTCTCTCTCTCTCATAGATGAATGGGACGTAGATATATACATATAATGAATAGAGGAAGACAAATGTATACCCTATAGGTGTACAGGATAATAGAACAGTTAAAAGTAGAATATTGTACCCGCTTCCCATATTATTCTTATTCCAGCAACTATACTCCTTCATTCTACTATCCTATATGTAGTAAGTCAATAACTTACTAATAATAGTTTCTCTATATACCTTCTTTACTCCAATCATTGTATTGTACAGTCAAAAGCCATATGAGCTTTCGACCTTTGGCTTGCATTAGATCGAACCTAAGAGTATTGAATTGAAAACTTGAATGCTTCAACAGTCATTCTTCTTGTTGAGTTTTAAGGGGTGATCTCCACTTGAGGGATTTTTTTCTTGACCCCTTTCTCCCTCATGTTTAGCCCCATTGCTTTTGATATTATAAAACGTTTGCCCCATTAGTTTAACGATTTTAAGAACTTCCCCCCCATATTAAGACCTTTCGTACAATTCAGGTGTCGATTTTATCCTGGCGAGCGATAGCGAGCCTGTAATTTAAGAGGAACCGGCCTTTGGCCGGGACATTTTTCTACCGAAAAATGTACAAATTTATCTTGAAAGGGACTCGAGGGGTTGTAATTTTAAGCTTGATGGAGGTCTAGGGAACAAACTAAATACCTGCCCTTAAAGGCACCACAGCTGCAAGGGCATCCACTTCTGCCCTTGTCCTGTACCAGTGAGAAGATTCAGGCCACTAAATCCAACAAAACATGTTTGATCTTTGAGTGCGTCACAGACAACTAAGTATTATTATGATACTGTAGGTCTACTAATGCAAGTATACAGTATGTTTTGTGGCAATATAAAGTCAAATTATACTTCAATGTTAATCTCAATCACAATTAAATAGACGCGTGTTCATATGATTTTGTATTCTATTCTAGAAAAAACTAATATATTTTCTCAGCCAATATATATACTGTATGCGACTATTACTATTTAGTAAGAAAAACAAATACACTATGCTTGCTTTCCTTCCCACACCTTCCAAAGAGACCTGTTAACCCGTGGAGCCCCGGCTAGTTTTGTAATGTTTGCGCACCAGAACCCGGCCGGTTTTCAAAAAATGGTTTTATTCCAGAAACAATAGCGAAGGGGTTAGGAATAAAGGAAAAACCACGAAAAACCGCTCAAAAAGCTTAAAAAATGGTCCTACAGAGCCCCCGAAAACGGATTTTACAAGAGTAAAAAATTGAAGGCAATTATCCCCAAAAACCAGGTTATTGCGCGCTCGAGCGCACGCACGTGGACTTTGAGAGTTTTCAACCATCGGCACGGTTGCGTGGGATACGTACACAGTTCCCATACAAATCTGAGCCCTCTTGAGTGGCTACACCTGAGGTTACGGTCGGCGCAATTAGGGTGACGCGTCAGGCGCGTCTCTGGGGCTGTGCGTTACATACATCGCCGACGCGTCAGACGCGTCGCTGGGGCTGTACGGGTTAAGGAGAGACATACCTTTTTTCTGGACCCCCTTCTCCCTAATGTTTAGCCCCACTAGTTTTTGAGATTTTAAGACGTTGGTTCCATTAGCTTGGGGATTTTATGACCTTTCACCACACGTCTTTGTCAATATTAGGACCCTTCGTGCCATTTAGGTGTCGATTTTTTCCTGGCGAGCGTTAGCGAGACTGTCATTTTAGGAGGAATCGGCCTTTGGCCAGGACATTATTCTACCGAAAAATGTACAAATCTATCTTAAGGGGGTCTAGGGGGTGTTTTTGTCAGCTTGATGGAGGTCTAGGGAGGAAACTAAAAAAAATATATATGAATAAATGAATTAATAGACCAAACAAACAGCCACTGTCCCCTTACGTCTCCTTACAAGTTTGGTTTGATCCCAGATTTAACTGAAGTCAAGTGTGTTGTTCGTCCCAGCAGCTTCTTGACTTTATCGCTAAACTTGGAGAGTTGTGTCATGCCAAAGTTTGATCTCAACCTCGTCTTAGGCTAATAACTTGGTATCTACGCTCCCACACCCTGTATTAAGGGGAGATATTTAGTTTGTTCCCTAGACCTCCATCAAGCTTAAAATTACACCCCCTTGAGTCCTTTTCAAGATAAATTTGTACATTTTTCGGTAGAAAAATTTCCCGGCCGAAGGCCGGTTCCTCTTAAATTACAGGCTCGCTATCGCTCGCCAGGATAAAATCGACACCTGAATGGCACGAAAGGTCTTAATATGGGGTGAAAGTTCTTAAAATCGCTAAACTAATGGGGCAAACGTTTTATATCATCAAAAGCAATGGGGCTAAACATGAGGGAGAAAGGGGTCAAGAAAAAACTCCCTCAAGTGGAGATCTCCCCTTAAGGGGGAAGGGTTTATTTTGGGGTCGATTATTCCATATATTTATTATTTTCTTAGATTCCTCCCTAGACCTTCACCAAACTAAAACAAAACAAAAATCATTAGATCCCCCTTCTAGATTAATTTGTAAATTTTTCGACAGAAAAATTTACAGGCTCACTATCGTTCACCAGGAAAAAAATCAACACCTAAATGGCACGAAAGGTCTTAATATTGACAAAGAGATGGGGCGAAAGGTCTTCAAATCGACAAACTAATGGGGCAAACATATTAAAATCTGAAGACTAATGGGGCTAAACATGAGGGAGAAGGGTGTCTAGAAAAACGACACATCTCCCCTTAACCAACTCCAGCACAGGAAACCTTTCTTCATTGCATTTTAGATACTGTCAAACGATTTCACTTAACTTGGAAATGATCTATTCTACCGAAAAATATACAAATTTATCCTGAAAGGGGGTCTAGAGTTTTGTTTTTTAAGCTTGATAGAGATTTAATTTAATCTTTTTATTGATATAAATCGATATCAAGATACTTAATTTGGTCAGGTGTTTGTAAGAAACATAATGTAAAACGTTGTCATAAATATCACATGGATGAGATATTATATCCTGGCGAGTTTAAGGGGGTACTACTCGCTTTTTATGGACCCCCATCTCCCTCATGTTCAGCATATTAGTTTGAGGTTTTAAGACGTCCGTTCCGTTAGCTTGGCGATTTTGAGACCTTTCGCCTCATTTTTTTGTCAATATTTAGACCTTTCGTGCCCTTTAGGTGTCGATTTTTTCCTGGCGTGCGATAGCGAGCCTCTAACTTAAGAAGGAACCGGCCTTTGGCCGGGAGATTTTTTTTACCGAAAAAATTACAAATTTATCTTGAAAGGGGGTCTAGGGGGTGTTTTTCTGAGCTTGATGGAAGTCTAGCGAGGAAACTCAAAAAATATATTAATAAATAAATATGTAGACCAAAAACCAAGCACTACCCCCTAAAATGAATTCCGTATAATGATTAAAACCGATTTATCTGAAGACATTATTACTTAGCTAGATTATTTACAGTACTTTAGTCTTTTAACTGTTTTATCTGTATCTTAATTGACTCCACTTACAGAGGGCTGCATTATCATCGACAGGACAGAAAATCAAACAAGAACAAAAGAAAAATAACAAAAACACTGCCAACGTTCTATATCCCGCTATCCCTTTCTTCTACTAGATAAGACAATATGCAAAGTAGTTTTAAGGGGGGATGGGCGTAGTTATTTGCTCGTTTAGGCCTATGTATCTTTTTAATATTTTTTTTTTTTTAGTTTCTTCCCTAGACCTCCATCAAACTTTACAAAAAAAAAACCCGCCCGAGCAAGACCCTCCTTCAAGATAAATTTGTAAATTTTTTGATAGAAAATTGTCCCGGCCGAAGGCCGATTCCTCTTACAATCTTTCTATCGCTCGCCAGGAAAAAATCGACACCTAAATTACACGAAAAGTCTTAATATTGACAAAGAAATAGAGCGAAAGGCCTTAAAATCGCCAAACTAATGGGCCGAACGTCTAAAAATCTGAAAAGTAATGGAGTTAAACATGAGGAAGAAGGGGGACCAGAAAAACGACCCATCTCCCCTCAAAGTAGGCGTCTCCTGAATAACTAACGAACTCATTAGCATGTATAAAGTAGGGGAGGTACAGCGGGAATATTGGATGACTAAATTATCTTGTACTATGTAGCCTATTGTAAGGTTCTGAAAATAGAGATTGAATTGTTGGCTGACGTCGATAATTGTGGATAGGATGTTTTGACAGACAGACGTAGACAGAGAGAGGGGAGACAGACGAAGACAGAGAGAGGGGAGACAGACGTAGACAGAGAGAGGGGAGACAGAAAGAATGATAAGACGGAGGTAACATAAAAGAAGCGCGTCTGTAGAGTTTCAGCCTCAAAGCTGTAAGAATTAAAACTTAGGAGTACTACAGCATAATATATACTTATATATATATATATATATATATATATATACTGTGTGTATATATATATATATATATATATATATATATATATATATATATATATATATATATATATATATATACGCACGCACGAGCGCGTATATAAACACTGTAAAACATATACAGTACACACACACAAGCATCCCATTCCCACACACAAACACACACTATCACCTCTCTCACACACACACACACACACTATCACCTCTCACACACATACACACACTAACACCTCCCCATGCACACCAACACAAACAAAAGCACCCAAATACATAGGCCTACCTCAACTTTTGTGCTCTTAAAAAAAAAAAAAAAAAAAAAAAAAAGGTCCCACCCCTTTCCCACTCTTAAGTAAACCATTGTAGATTTACAGAAGAGCGACCATTACTTTCATTACTGCATGTCCAGAAACATTTCAGTAATGGAAGCATCTTTCCTTCTATTTCTTTTATGTTTTAATTATTTTTGTCTTGTTAATAAAGTTACATTTACAAAGTGGTGTCCTATCTAACTTATTGTTGTCGTTTTATAGTTTATCTTATTGTACCTCACTAAATTCAACCTAGTAGCTCCCCAATTCGGCCCTCTGCCACGGCCATTTCAAAGTCCAAGTCTCTCACCCTTGTCCACCTCAACATACACACACCTTATGTCTACACCCTGCAACTCTCACCTCACACACCCAGCCCGCAGCCCCTCTATTAAAACACTTCAATGTACTTTACATAATTTCCAAGAGGCCAGAGGGGAGAGCAGGTGCGAGTAATGACAACACGGGAGAGGGGAAGTGAGAGGGGAGGAGAGGGGAAGTGAGGGGAGGAGAGGGGAGGACAGCTGCGTGTAATGACAACACGGGAGAGGGGAGGAAAGGGGAAGTGAGGGCGAGTGAGGGGAGGAGAGGGGAAGTGGAGGGGAAGTGGGGGCGAGTGAGGGGAGGAGAGGGGAAGTGGGGGCGAGTGAGGGGAGGTGAGGTGAAGTGGGGTCGAGTGAGGGGAGGTGAGAGGAGGAGAGGGGAAGTGGGGGCGAGTGAGGGGGAGTGGGGTCGAGTGAGGGGAAGTGGGGTCGAGTGAGGGGAAGAGAGGGATATACAGTATAGACACGTTAAAAAGGGGAGAGAGCGAGTGAGCGTAAGGTATAATTGATAAAGTGGAGAAACATAATTGATAAAGTTAGCCAAAAGAGATGAAGGGGGAGAGAGAGAGAGAGAGAGAGAGAGAGAGAGAGAGAGAGAGAGAGAGAGAGAGAGAGAGAGAGAGAGAGAGAGAGAGAGAGAGAGAGAGAGAGAGAGAGAGAGAGAGAGAGAGGGCAATAATGACAACACGAGAGAGGGGACATGAGAGGGGAGATACTGAACACTAAAAAGAGGGGAGAGTGGGAGAAACGACAAAATACATGGGAATAGACAAAACAAAACAAAACGAAGGAGAGATGATTAGAGAACTGTGGAATACTGATTAATGAAGTCGAGAAGAGGCGAGCCACATTAAGGGAAAATGGGGCGTTTATCTGGTCCCCTTTCTCCCTCGTGTTAAGCCTCATTTGTTTTGAGATTATAAGACTTTCGGCCCATTGGTTTGGGGATTTTACACCTTTCGCCCCATTTCGTTGTCAATTCTAAGACCTTTCGTGCCATATAGGTGTCGATTTTTTCCTGGCGAGCGACAGCCAGCCTGAAATTTGAAGAGGAACCGGCCTTTGGCCGGTACATTTTACGACCGTAAAATATACACATTTATCTTGAAGGGGGGTCTAGGGGGTGTTTTTCTAAGCTTGATGGAGGTCTAGCGAGGAAACTAAGAAATACAGGAATACATGAATTAATAGACCAATCCCCCTTGAAGAGAAAGAGTGAGAGAGAATAGTGATAACATGGGGATATATAAGGTACAGTGGCGCTAATAAGTCATGTGTCAGCTGTCATTACGGTTAGCTCGCTCTGTGCTGTATTAATGTCTGTCAGATGTTGAATAGGGTAGGTAAGTGTAGGAACAGGTTGGTATATCTCACTCAAAAAAGAAGAAATCATGTGTAAATATTGCTGATACTAATTATTGATCAAAACATAATTGGTGCCGAGACATCACTTATTAGGCCGACTGTACCGTACATGATATATTTGGTAAATTAGAGAATACTAATTAATGAGGGGAATTCAATCAAGAAGGCAACAATAACGGTCTACTCATAAAAGATATCATAAATTATTATCTTTCATAATACTTAAGGGAGGGTCACCTTTTTTTTGTTTTCTCTCCTTTTCTCTCTTTCCCTGGCTTGTATCCATTCGGCCCCATTCAGCCAACTGTTTTAAGACGTTTATCCTCATCCAGGTGTCAATTTCTTCCTGGCGAGCGATAGCGAGCCAGCATTTTTGTATGGAGAAATCCGGCTTTGCCGGAGACATTTTTCGATCGAAAAATTTACAAATTTAGCTTGCTATCAAAACAAAAATATATGTATGCTGGCTCGCTACCGCTCGCCAGGAAAATATTGACACCTGGATGGGGGTAAACGTCTTAAAACAGTAGGCTGAATGGGGCCGAATGGATACAAGCCAAAGAGGAAACAAATGACAGACACGCAATGAAGAGAGAGAGAGAGAGAGAGAGAGAGAGAGAGAGAGAGAGAGAGAGAGAGAGAGAGAGAGAGAGAGAGAGATCACCAAGACAAGTGAACCCATCTTTTATAATTAGACACACAGACAAACAACAGAGACAAGCGTAATAAAATTGAAAAAAACAGACAGACAAACAGACCGATATGTAAAAGAAAGAGAGAAAGAGACGCAGTGGACATAGAGAAAGGCAGACATTACATAGAGAGACATAGAGAGATAGCCGGTCAAGAATGAGACAAATACAGTGAGAAAGAGCAAGTGTGTGAGTGTGTGTGTGTGTGTGTGAGGGTGTGTGAGAGAGAGAGAGTGTGTGTGTGTGTGTGTGTGTGGGTGAATCAGAGAGAGTGTGTGTGTGTGTGAGAGAGAGAGAGAGTGAGGGAAAGTGTGTGAGTGAGGGAAAGAGAGCCAGTGTATGTGACAGTGTGATAGAGAGAGAGAGAGAGAGAGTTGATGCGTGTGTGTGTGTGTGAGAGAGAGAGAGAGGAAGAGAGAGGGAGAGGGGGGGGGGGGGGGCGAGAGAGAGACTGACCAATAGGACAAGTGGACGCTTCTGTTCTCACACCACTAAACTTTTATAATTGGAGAAGTTTGGAAGGGAATCATCTTGGTTGGAAAGAGAGAAACGAGACAGGAGATGGAAGGGGAAAGAGAAAAGAGAGATGGAAGGAGAAAGAGAAAGAAAGGGAAATAGAAAGAAATATAGAAGGAGAAAGAGAAAGAAAGATGGAAGGAGAAAGAGCAAGAGGTGGAAGGAGAAAGAGAAAGAAGGAGATGGGAGGAGAAAGAAAAGGGTGGAATGAAAAGAGAAAACAAAGAGGTAGAAGGAGAAATAAAAAGAAAGAGATGGAAGGAGAAAGAGAATGAACAGCAGACAAAGAAAGAGAAGAAAGAGATGGAAGGAGAAAGAGAAAGAACAGAAGACAAAGCAGAAGAGAGTTACAAGGGATTGATAGTTCTGGGGTAGTTGTTGTCACGCTTTCCTGTGAACGAGGATATAATGTCTTGGAACCTCATCTCAATATAATGTCTTGGAACCTCATCTCAATATAATGTCTTGGAACCTCATCTCAATATAATGTCTTGGAACCTCATCTCAATATAATGTCTTGGAAAACCTCATCTCAATATAATGTCTTGGAACCTCATCTCAATATAATGTCTTGGAACCTCATCTCAATATAATGTCTTGGAACCTCATCTCAATATAATGTCTTGGACCTCATCTCAATATAATGTCTTGGAACCTCATCTCAATATAATGTCTTGGAACCTCATCTCAATATAATGTATTGGAACCTCATCTCAATATAATGTCTTGGAACCTCATCTCAATATAATGTCTTGGAACCTCATCTCAATATAATGTCTTGGAACCTCATCTCAATATAATGTCTTGGAACCTCATCTCAATATAATGTCTTGGAACCTCATCTCAATATAATGTCTTGGAACCTCATCTCAATATAATGTCTTGGAACCTCATCTCAATATAATGTCTTGGAACCTCATCTCAATATAATGTCTTGGAACCTCATCTCAATATAATGTCTTGGAACCTCATCTCAATATAATGTCTTGGAACCTCATCTCAATATAATGTATTGGAACCTCATCTCAATATAATGTCTTGGAACCTCATCTCAATATAATGTCTTGGAACCTCATCTCAATATAATGTCTTGGAACCTCATCTCAATATAATGTCTTGGAACTCATCTCAATATAATGTCTTGGAACATCATCTCAATATAATGTCTTGGAACCTCATCTCAATATAATGTCTTGGAACCTCATCTCAATATAATGTCTTGGAACCTCATCTCAATATAATGTCTTGGAACCTCATCTCAATATAATGTCTTGGAACCTCATCTCAATAAACTATAATGTCTGTATTGATGTTATGATTAGATAAGTAGACCTGCGTTGCGCATGGCTGAGATATCCACGTTCTGCGCCCAATTGTAAACGAAATATTGTACCACGAATGATTAAGGGGGCCCGCCTCGCTTTTTTCTCTTTCTCTCCCTCTCTCTTTGGCTTGTATCCATTCGGCCCCATTCAGCGTACTGTTTTTAGACGTTTACCCCATCCAGGTGTCAATATTTTCTTGGCGAGCCAGCATATATATTTTTTGTTTACAGAAAGCTAAATGTGTACATTTTTCGATAGAAAAATGTCTCCGGCGAAGCCGGATTTCTCCATACAATGCTGGCTCGCTATCGCTCGCCAGGAAGAAATCGACACGTACTGGATGGGGATAAACGTCTTAAAACAGTTGGCTGAATGGGGCCGAATGGATACAAGCCACAGAAAGAGAGAAAAGGAGAGAAAGATAAACAAAAAGCAGGTGACCCCCCTTAATGGATCGACATATATAATTGCCTGCATCCATCCACTCTGTAGGTGCGGTAAATAAAGGTTATCAAGTCGAGTGCGGCCTCTCTCACCCATTTCCATTCCACAGGTAAACTTTGAACACGATTGTTTTCTCTTTCTCTCTCTTCCCGACCAAACCGGATAGTAATTGAGTAACTTTGGCCTTCTTCGAGAAAATACAACTTTCTTTTCTCTCGCCTGCCCACTAACTGCTCTCTAACTCTATCTTTCTATCTGTCTGTCTACCTACCTACACAGACACACACACACATATACACACACACATATATACACATTCTATCTCTCTATATCTTTCTCTTTCTCTCACACACTTTCTCTCACACACACACACTTTCCCTATCTCTCTCGTTCTCTCTCACACATACAACTCCATTTTAGTTTACTGTTACATTTGAGCCCACCATTTTCGCCTTCCTACCCAGGCCTACTAACTGAGAAACTTTACTACCGTTGTTGGGGGAATATAACTTTGCGCTCTCTCTCTCTCTCTCTCTCTCTCTCTCTCTCTCTCTCTCTCTCTCTCTCTCTCTCTCTCTCTCTCTCTCTCTATCTCTCTACTGTCTCTCTCTCTCTCTCTCTCCCGCTCTCTCTCTCTCTCTCTCTCTCTCTCTCTCTCTCTCTCTCTCTCTCTCTCTCTCTCTCTCTCTCTCTCTCTCTCTCTCTCTCTCTCTCTCTCTCTTTTTTCCTACCCAAATCTTTTCTTCTTCCTCTTCCTTCCTCTCTCCCACCCTCCTTCCTTTATACTCCTTCCTTCCTTCCCCTCCAGCCTTCTCTTTCCCTTTCTGTCTGTCCTTCCTTCCTTCCTTCCAGTTACAGCCTCTATTCGCAAGCCGCCTCAATTGAATTTACCTTCAATCTCGGTTCCTTTTACGAGTTGGTGAATCAGGTTTGGTGTCCCGGGTCCCCGCACTTACTAGGACCCCTGCTACCTGCATACAACAGTGTGTGGGTGTGTGTGTGGGTGTGAGTGTGGGGTGGTGTGAGTGTGGGGTGGTGTGAGTGTGAGGTGGTGTGAGTGTGAGGTGGTGTGAGTGTGGGGTGGTGTGAGTGTGGGGGTGTGTGCTGGTAGGTGTGTGCGTGTGTGTGGGTGTGTGTTGGGGGGGGGGGGGGAGTGCTGGTAGGTGTGTGTTGGTAGGTGAGTGAGTGAGTGAGTGAGTGTGTGTGTGTGTGTGTGTGTGTTGGTGAATCAGGTTTGGTGTGCTGCAAGGTCCCCGCACTTACTGGGCAGCAAACATGGAGCACATAGATTGGTTGTAATCTAATCATGTGTTCAAACTATTACAGTTAAGTTACCATAGGGTAACATTATTACAGTTAAGTTACCATAGGGTAACATTATTACAGTTAAGTTACCATAGGGTAACATTATTACAGTTAAGTTACCATAGGGTAACATTATTACAGTTAAGTTACCATAGGGTAACATTATTACAGTTAAGATACCATAGGGTAACATTATTACAGTTAAGTTACCATAGGGTAACATTATTACAGTTAAGTTACCATAGGGTAACATTATTACAGTTAAGATACCATAGGGTAACATTATTACAGTTAAGTTACCATAGGGTAACATTATTACAGTTAAGATACCATAGGGTAACATTATTTTCATGATTTTATTACAATTGAATACTTAATATTTGCAGTGTAATGTTAACCAGAATGATCTAAATATTAAGAGTTATTCGGGAGGGGTTTAACAAATAAGAGCAACAAGAACTCTTTCCTAAGCAGCATGGAATTACCTTACGCTACGTAAAATACAAAATAAACATGTACAATATACAACTGTACTTAAAACGCTCCAAGAAATAAACATGTACAATATACAACTGTACTTAAAACGCTCCAAGAAATAAACATGTACAATATACAACTGTACTTAAAACGCTCCAAGAAATAAACATGTACAATATACAACTGTACTTAAAACGCTCCAAGAAATAAACATGTACAATATACAACTGTACTTAAAACGCTCCAAGAAATTAGGCTAAGCCAAAGTGGTGGGAATACTCAGCAGGTTTACGGGGTGACTGCTAAGGAATGTGCTGTATACTCAGCAGGTTTACGGGGTGACTGCTAAGGAATGTGCTGTATACTCAGCAGGTTTACGGGGTGACTGCTAAGGAATGTGCTGTATACTCAGCAGGTTTACGGGGGTGACTGCTAAGGAATGTGCTGTATACTCAGCAGGTTTACGGGGTGACTGCTAAGGAATGTGCTGTATACTCAGCAGGTTTACGGGGGTGACTGCTAAGGAATGTGCTGTATACTCAGCAGGTTTACGGGGTGACTGCTAAGGAATGTGCTGTATACTCAGCAGGTTTACGGGGTGACTGCTAAGGAATGTGCTGTATACTCAGCAGGTTTACGGGGGTGACTGCTAAGGAATGTGCTGTATACTCAGCAGGTTTACGGGGTGACTGCTAAGGAATGTGCTGTATACTCAGCAGGTTTACGGGGTGACTGCTAAGGAATGTGCTGTATATAATGTTTAATATAGGGCGAGTTAAACGATCGGTTTTTCGGCCAACTTTTACCGGCAATTTTGGACTGGCAGGATCTTAATCAAGTTGTGTCAGAATTCAGTCACCTAAAATAATATTAATTCAAGCTATTTGGCGACCCAAATACGAGAGAGCTTTAACAGGTTATTATATTGGTTTGTTTTCAATATAGAATTACCTATACGAAACTCGTGCAACTCCACTATATAATGCTCTTAAAATCCTAATTATATTCTGCTAAAATGTATTTGTTGCAATTGTAAACTAGCCTAGCATTGAAGGTGTTCAGGTGTTACAAACCATAAATAAGGATTAATTGGATGGTTCACTTTTTGGTCGTTTTTTGTTTTTCTAGTTTCCTCCATATACCTCCATCAGACTTAAAAAAAAACATTCATTAAATACCCCTTGTTGATTTATTTGTACATTTTTTGGTAGAAAAATGTTCCGCGGTTCTTCCAAAATTACAGGCTCACTATCGTTCGTCAGGAAAAAAAATCGACACCTAAATAGCACGAAAGGTCTTAATATTGACAAATAAATGGGGCGAAAGGTCTTAAAATCGACAAATTAATGGGGCAAGCATCTTAAAATATGAACTGGAGCTAAACATGAGGGAGAGGGGGTACAAAATCAACATCAACGTCAACATTAAGCTGAATAAAATCGACTCATAGTTGGCCGAATATAATGAAAAGGATGTCACCGGTACTGAATGGGTCAATTATCATGTTGTACAGCAGTGACTTAGCTAAATACTACTAAAAATCATATAGTCCCTTTTTGGAGGGATTTCTTAAACTAGGAAACGAGGAGAGGGGGGGGGGGGGGGATACCATTCGCTCCCAGCATATGGACACTTTAATTACCCTTTCAGGATACGAGGACGCCTCTCTTCCCTTTACTCAGGCTATCAGTAGACGATTGTATTCAGTTTAGGAAGGAGTTGTGGGAGTCAGGGGGTTAACTGATACTAATTTTACCCTTTTCATTCTTAGAGAGCCTATCAAATCCGAGGAAAATCGTCTAATGTTAGCCAGAATAAAGGGAAAAGCACGTCCTGGAATACAGATGGGGTTAATCCATGCACTCTTCTTTATTGGCAGAGAGGAAGTAATGTAGAATAGGCAAAGGAAGGCAAGCAACAACAAACCTAATGATCTTTACTAGGCTACCTGTTAGAATTGCTGATAACTTCCTAAACATTGGGGCCCACCTCGCTTTTTTTCTCTTTCTCTCCCTCTCTCTTTGGCTTGTATCCATTCGGCCCCATTCAGCCTACTGTTTAAGACGTTTACCCCCATCCAGATGTCAATATTTTCCTGGCGAGCGGCAGCGAGCCAGCATATATATATTTTTGTTTTGACAGCAAGCTAAATTTGTACATTTTTCGATAGAAAAATGTCTCCGGCGAAGCCGGATTTCTCCACACAATGCTGGCTCGCTATCGCTCGCCAGGAAGAAATTGACACCTGGATGGGGATAAACGTCTTAAACACAGTTGGCTGAATGGGGCCGAATGGATACAAGCCAGAGAAAGAGACAAAAGGAGAGAAAGCTAAATAAAACAGGTGACCCCCGTTAAGGTAAGCCACCGTAATTAAAGGTACCGTCATTAAGGCTGCTCTGGGGGTGATGTATGAAGCTGTAGATCATAATGGGCGGGCCAATGGTGGTGGGCGGCGCTATAGTGTGGCTGAGTAATGGCCTAATAAACGTTAACCCTATCTAAACCCAGGGGCCCCTTTTGGGACTCTCTGCCAGCTTCTCCTCATTATTTTGTTAATTACCTCCGTCAACGAAATTGGACGGGGGTTATGTTTACGCTTCCGTGTCTTTGTCTGTTTGTACATTTGTCTGTAAACATATATTTCCCAAAGTTATAAGCCGATTTTCACGAAAGTTGGTGGGCATATAGGATATGCAAGTAGGAAGACGTGATTCAATTTAGGAGGCGATCTGAAGATTTTAACGAAATATGGTGGGCAGATAAAATATAATTATGAACCGGTTTTCACGAAATTTGGTGAGCAGATAGGATATGTGCCAAGGAAGAAGATATTCAATTTAGTAGGTGATCTGGAGATTTTCACGAAATTTGGTGAGCAGATAGGATATGTGCCAAGGAAGAAGATATTCAATTTAGTAGGCGATCTGGAGATTTTCACAAAATTTGGTGGGCAGATAGGATATGCGCCAAGGAAGAGGTGATTCAATTTAGAAGGCGATCCGGATCATCTCCTGAACCCGGATCCAGACGAAAAAATAGCCCTATGATAGGTAGAGGACCATCCAGCACAGGCAGAGTTATGCGCTCTACCGAGTGCCCCAAACAAACACACAAACAAATAAACTAACAAACGGAAGCAAAAACATAACCTTCGTCCAACTTCGTTAAGGGGGGTCACTGGCTTTTTGTTTTATCTTTCTCTCCTTTTCTCTCTTTCCCTGGCTTGTATCCATTCGGCCCCATTCAGCCAATTGTTTTAAGACGTTTTTCCTCATCCACGTATCGATTTGTTCCTGGCAAGCGATAGCGAGCCAGCATTTTATGGAGAAATCCGGCTTCGCCGGAGACACTTTTCTATCGAAAAATTTACAAGTTTAGCTTGCTGTAAAAACAAACAAAATATATGTGCTAGCTCGCTACCGCTCGCCAGGAAAATATTGACACCTGGATGGGGGTAAACGTCTTAAAACAGTAAGCTGAATGGGGCCGAATGGATACAAGCCAGGGAAAGAGAGAAAAGGAGAGAAAGATAAAAAAAAAAAGCAAGTTACCCCCCTTAACGAAGTTGGACGAAGGTTATGTTTTTGCTTCCGTTTGTTAATTTATTTTTCCTCTACAAGCCAAAGAGAGAGGAAGAGAAAGAGAAAACAAGCGAGGTGGGCTCCCTTAACGGCGGTAATAATAATAAATAATAATAATAATAATAGTAATAATTATATGACTAATAATAAACACAAATAAATATAACCTGGCTATTGGTCGGTGCGATAGAGTGGCGGAGTAATGGTTCAATAAACATTAATGAGGCAGAGAGAACGGCCCAAGGAACTACTGTGGTGATGAAGGAGGGAGAGAGTGGTCACCAGACGGTAATGATGGTGGTAATAAAGAGAGTATGTGTGTGTGTGTGTGTGTGTGTGTTTGTGAGTGAGAGAGAATGATTCATTGATAGCAAACATGGCGCTGCAACAACGTCATATGGCACCGAGCTAAATCAAAATATATGCGCAAAAACTAAATACGTCAAACTTTAGGATGCATACTAAATATTATCAATGTAACACAACACCAAGACACGCAAGCATAAAAAGTTAAAGAGGCCGGATTCTTCAATAAATAAAAACACATCATTTCCAGGCGTACCAGGCTCCCAACCTGACTTACAAAATAAACCCACTCTGCCTAGTTTCAAAATATCACTCAAATCTTCACTAATGTCTAAATATTAATCTTACTTAACATTTGACAATAAAACTGCCACAACCCTAAATTACAATCACCTTTATATCGGAAACAAATTAAGATACTGTTCTGGTGTTGATCAATATGTAGGTACCGTACTGTATTATAAGGCTGGGGTCTGCTCTACCCACAGCGGTCTGGGTGGGGGGTGGTTCGGGGTGGTGGCTAGGTAATTATACCTGGCCACTGTTCCGAGTCCCTTCTTGCTGTGGCTGCGGGGCTGGGGCTGTGCCTCATTAGCTATAATTATATAATATTATATGTTTTAATAATCTTACTGTATGTAAAATAACCATCGAGTTGTATTCAAGGTGCCTTTAAGAGAGATTGTTCTCAAAAGGCGCAGCCATGATATTATTCTATTGTAAAATTAACATATATTGTATGTTTGATTGGCAAAATAAAAAAATAAAAAAAAATAAACAAATAAAAAATAAAACTTCCCCCCAAACACCGAAGATAAGACGGTATATGCATCTTCCGCTTTCAGTTGTCGCAATAGCAACCAACGACATAACGGCGCCCAAACTGGGACATTCAAACATCATGTGCCTGCCAGTAAGGGGAACTAGACAATCATCACAGAATTGCAGTACACCTCCACACATAAGGAAGCCACTTTTGACCTTGGTATGTCCAATGAGGAGGCGAGCCTGAACAGTCTCCATCTTGCAAGGCATGGTAGGGCAAACTTTTCCAGAAACAAACTTGGTGACTGCTATGTTTTTGTTGCCAGTGACTGTCAACAAGCATGAACAGCAAACACCAGTGGAGTACGGTACGCAGTTCAGTAGCAAGCAGAGTGTAATGTGCATGTGCATGTCTTAAAGCTGCCGCCTTTGTTAATGCATCCACTCTTTCATTACCTCCGACATCAACATGTGCAGGTACCCAGCAGAAATCCACTCTTTCCTCGACGATGAACGAGGAACAGCAACTCTTATGATTCCAGGGCCGTAAGTCCCCCTTGAGAGTCACTAAATATAGTAAAATGATTGTCCTGGTGACCAAACACCAACTTCAGATATATAATCATAGCAGACAGCTCTGCAGTAAACAAATAGGCAGCCAAAGAAATACTACCCCCATGGCTTAAATTCGGGAACACAACCACAAAACCAAAGCCAGAAGCAAATATGGAACCGTTTGTATATGCAGTCACAGAGCTACAATGACTACCATGAAGTATGCTCCAAAGAAAACAAATGAAGAAAAGACAGCGGAGTGATTCAGACCTTCGTGCAGCAAAAAACCCACAGAAGTTCACCTCAGGCAAGACCCAGGGGCAAATCCTCAGGAACTGTACAAGACTGACAGGAACTGCCGACAGACCGAACTCCATTATGTCTCGAACTCTGTAGCTAAATTGGCGAGGTATGCGAGGATGTTGACTGTAATAATAATAACAAGACTGTGGCAACACAAAGACACAAGCAAAAGAGTCTGTAAGGCGTTGTATCCGAAACCAGCAACATGCACCTACTGACTGACGCAGTAAATCCAAGGGCGGTATACCAGCCTCCACTAACAAGCTGGGATTCAGGGACGACCGAGAAGCCCCAGTTGCAAGACGAAGACCAGCAAAATGGACAGAGTGTAGAGGAGAGAGAGAGAACGACCCCAGGAACTACTTTAGTGATGAAGGAGAGGGAGTGTGCTGACCAGACGGTAAAGATGGTGGCTGGAGAGAGAGAGTGTGTGTGTGTGTGTGAGTATGTGGTAGAGGTACCGGTGCCTGTATAGTATTTTTACCTGCCAATGTGCATGTAACTCCAACACTAGTTATACGTGTGAAAAAGAACTTCAAGAAGCCGACAGAATGGATCAAAACACCATTTAAGGAGAAGCACTTTATATACAACGTTTTGTTGGTCACCTGATGAAGCTACAAGAGAAACGTTGGCAGTTCATTGTTCCTCCTCATATGGTGTTTTACTAATGAGATAAATATTATATAGATAAACATTTTTAATATGATGGATGATGGAGGCTTATATGCTACTATAAAGATTATGCAAAGGTTAGAACATGAATACATTAATGTAATATATTTAAGGTTCCAAATGTAAATGAAAAAGATAAGATGAATTTTTGTTGTATTAATATGAGTGAACTGAGAGGAAGGTGCCGTGGGTGATGATTGTAAGCAAGGTATATTATATTCACGGTATATAAACTTTGATTGTGAGAAGGTGATACAGCAAAAAGATAGTAATGGAAGCAGGAAGTTTATTTAATTGTGCTATCGAACTTCTCTGTAAAAATATGAGAGAGGGATAATGGGATTTCTTTTGCCGCAAAAGTAGTTAAATTAGCAAGCAAGAGAGGCTAATAAATATTAATAGAGTTATTCTCAGGCACACTATGCAGACATTGTTAATACACACATACACATTCCTGAATTGAACAATAACTATATTCCACATAGTACTTTGTTCCATTTCCCTGATAGAGAGAGTGTGTGTGTGAGAGAGATTGAGCGAGTTAGAAAGAGTAATTTATTTCGGAAAAATGGAGATTCGTCCCAATCTTGGCGTTGCAGGGAAGGAGACACTCGTTCTTGCTCTCGTTCTTGATCTCTCTTGACAAGATGGGGAAACTGCGAGCGACAACGAGCCTGCAGTTTTAAGAGTAATCGGCCTTCGGCCGGGACATTTTTCTACCGAAAAATGTACAAATTTATCTTGATGGGGGCCTAAGGGGTGTGTTTTACAGTTTGATGGAGGTCTAGGGAGGAAACTAAACAATAATTAAAAGATAAAACAATAAGCAAATAAATATGCCCATCCACCCTTAATAATTACGGCACTAATAAATCAAATAAATAATGTCTGTTCTCGCCTATTACGTGATCACTAGTATACAGTTGTCTGATCCCTGTGTTGTAATATGCCCCTCTCCTATACCCCATGACAGGAGTTTATCAGCTGTGTTGGGAGCAGGCAGAGTGCAGTGGTCCTCTTCCTTCTCTCACAGACTGTATATCTCTCTCAGTCTCCCCCAGCAGTATACTCGTGATCATGGCCCCTCTCTCCCTGCTGCTGCTGTTGCTGTCTGCGGTCTTTACAGCGGTAGAAGCGGCGGCGCTGGCGGAACCTTTGTTGACGCCGGGGAATTTCAGTCTGGTCCAGTCACCCTCAGTAGCCGCAGCAGAAGTAACTGCGACACAGACAGCAGACACAGTGACCTTGACAGATTCAGTAGATACAACCACTGTACATGGAGCTGCACCCTCAGTAGAAGTAATAGTCGAAGCATCCTCTTCCTCAGTAGAAGCAACAGTCGAAACAGGAGCTCCCTCAGTAGCAGCAAGATTCGAAGTAGCACCTCCGATATTAACTGCGCTATCAGACTCACCACCCTCCGAGGCAGAAACACAAACCCTTCTATCAACAGAGGCTACAGGTTTTAATACAAGACCTCCTGAAACAATAGAAGTCAATAACCTGCCGGAAACCCAAACAGGTCCATCAACACCTCTATCACCACCAGGGGAATTGCTAATGCCAAATTTAATAAGAACGGAGGTAAGGACGAACGATTACGAAGCACCACAGGGATTTTCAGAGTCGCCACCAACACCGCGACTACCAATAGCATTAACGCCGGGAACATCAACACCACCAGCCCAAGTAACGCCAACATCATCAACGCCATCATCACCAACACCAGCATCAACATCATCCCGAGCACCAACAGTAGCAGCAACAACAGCCACAACATCTTTCCCACCAACATCAATAACATCAACACCACCAGCCCAAGTAACGCCATCATCAATGCCATCATCACCAACACCAGCATCAACATCATCCCGAGCACCAACAGTAACAGCCACAACATCCTTCCCACCAACATCATTAACAACACCATCACCAGCCACCACATCATCATCATCAGTACTATCAGACGCTATTCATGATGTGATGGTCAGTGATGGCAAGAAAGGTGAACTACTCCACAATCACCTGCCTACCATCCCTTATCTACTGCAGGAACGGAAAATTATCATTGAAGGTAAGTTGTTGCAGTACTCGAGTAGGGAGTTTCACCACTATGTTAAGGGGAGGCAGTTGGTTTTTCGAGTCCTCCTCCCTCATGTTTAGCCCTGTTAGTTATGAGATTTCAAGACATTTGCCCCATTAGTTTGACGATATTCAGACCTTTTGCCCCATTTCTTTGTCAATATTAAGACCTTTCGTGCCATTTAAGTGTCTATTTTTTTCCTGGCGAGCGATAGCGAGCCTGTATTTGAAGAGGAATCGGCCTTCGGCCGGGACATTTTTGTACCGAAAAATTTACAAATACATCTTGAAAGGGGGTCTAGGGGGTGTTTTGCTAAGTTTGATGGATGTCTACTGTAGCGAGGAAACTAAAACAATAAATGAATAAATCAATGAACAGCCACTAGCCCCTTAAGGGGAGATTTCCACTTGAGGGACATTTTTCTTGACCCCTTTCTCCCTCATGTCTAGCCCCATTGCTTTTGAGATTTTAAGACGTTTGCCCCATTATTTTGACGATTTTAAGAACTTTCAACCCATTTCTGTAAATTTTAAGACCTTTCGTGCCATTTAGGTGTCGATTTTATCCTGGCGAGCGATAGCGAGCCTGTAATTAAGAGAAACCGGCTTTCAGCCGGGAAATTTTTCTACCGAAAAATGTACAAATTTATCTTGAAAGGGGCTCAAGGGGGTGTAATCTTAAGCTTGAAGGATATCTAGGGACCAAACTAAAAACCTCCCCTTAAACAGATTGATTTAGAGATGACGGACCAGAGTTGCAGAAAATAATTGCAGTAAAAGGTTATGGTTGATTTCCCTATACGATATTCCTTACCAACTCCTTCGCAACCCTTTTGCGATTTCATGAATTACAAGAAGCTGATCAAAGGGTCGGCGGATCGAGCCCACACTGTCAACATGTTATTGGTAGAAGTCGAGCCCAGGCATCTTGACCTAGCGATTCGTGACAAACGCCTAATATGCATGGCCACTCCTTTACGAGGAATTACGGCGTCTGGGAAAAACAAAAAAATATATAGAAATCATACGGTTAAGATTCTAGGCTAGCTATAAGATCAGATGCAACTATAATAACCCCACAATCCAATTCTAACGTATGTCGTCCTCCCACAACCCCCGAACATCATGCTGCCTAACGTCGACCCTTTAAAAGTCCCTATTGAAACAAGCCCAAACTATCGCGGTTAATACTTTTTTTTTTTTAATTAACCTCATGTTTAGCCCAATTAGGTTTGAGATTTTAAGACATTCACCCCATTAGTTTGGCAATTTTAAGGCATTTCGCCCTATTTATTTTATCAATATTTAGACCTTTCGTGCCGTTTAGGTATCGACTTTTTCTTGGTGAACTATTGCGAGCCTGTAATCTCGGAGGAGGGACAAATTTTCTCGGAAGCAGACTATCCCCCCCCCCCCTCCCCCCTTCCCCTCTCCCTCATGTATGTATAACTAAACACGAACGATCACCACCAACGCAAATATCCAATTAAACATTTGTTTTTTTGTACAGGTGTTTACATTATATTCATACCGGATATATTACAAAACAATCGGCGAGGTTGCGGTAAAACTCTCTCTCTCTCTCTCTCTCTCTCTCTCTCTCTCTCTCTCTCTCTCTCTCTCTCTCTCTCTCTCTCTCTCTCTCTCTCTCTCTCTCTCTCTCTCTCTCTCTCTCTCTCTCTCTCTCTCTCTCTCTCTCTCTCTCTCTCTCTCTCTCTCTCTCTCTCTCTCTCTCGGTATATTCGACATTAGGAAGTTGATATTACGAAGACTGAGATGCAACAATTGAAATTTGATCGGTGGAAGTATTTTTGTCATAGCATTATTTATCAAGTCAATGCCTAACAAGTCGATCAAATATAAATGTTACAATTATACAATGGGACTTTACTATAGGGAAGACTTGGATGCCGACTTGAGAATATTACGCTTTATAGTGGGAGAGATATATATAAACTGAAGAAGGGTTATTTTAATATGAGGAAGGGTGGCGTGAGATGGACTCTATTCTAATTGATTAACGTAATTTATGCCCGTGTTAATAGGGAGAATCTGATTGAAACTACGTACAAATAAATGAAAAAGTGTATGTAATTATTGGAAAAACGAAAAATATGACAAACCACACAGTAATTGATCAAATGTATATATGGAAAGTTATTAAACATTATTAATTAAATGGTTGATAATTCAGTACTGCTGTTTTAGGTGTTCGCACCGTATTTTGTATGTATTTCAGCATACACACACACACACACACACACACACACACACACACACACATATATACACACAGGAAAAAGAGAGTGTTGCACGGAAGAGCTAGTATCTCAAAAATCTGTTGGTCCATTCCAAGGAGAAATTCTAAGTGAAAAGAAAGAGAATGTGTGTATGTGCGTGTGTGAGTGTGTATGTGTATGTGTGTGTGTGTGTGTGTGTGTGTGTGTGTGTGTGTGTGTGTGTGTGAAAGAAAACGAGTGTGTGTGTGCGAGTGTAAGTGTGTGTGTATATTAGCCGTTCATCCACCTTGTAGTTACCACCCACACAGCGGTACATAACAATGATGATGATGATGATGATGATGTAAGCTACCCACATAATGGATATATAGACTCTTCACATTATACACGGCTATTGTTGGCACCGGCGATTATAGACGTGTTTTACACTAATTAGGGATTAGTGCGGAAGTGCGCGAGTATGTATTGGCTTGTGTTTGTGTGTTTGTGTGTGTGTGTGTGTGTGTGTGTGTGTGTGTGTGTGTGTGTGTGTGTGTGTGTGTGTGTGTGTGTTTATGAGTATTTGTGTCCGTGAGTGTTTTTGTATGTGCGTGTGAGTGTTTCTGGTTGTGTGTGAGTGCATGTAGGCTACTGTATTGTGTGTGTTTGTGTGCTTGAGTGTTTGTGTATGTGTGTGTGAGTGTGTTTGTGTACATGCGTGTGAGTGTTTCTGTATGTGTGCGCGTGTGTGTACCGTACTGTATATGTGTGGGTATGTATCACAATTAGCAGAGTGATAACAGTGGTATTGGTGGTAGTATTAACCGACTCAGTACCAGGGACGTCCTTTGCATCCTATTCTGTCAACTATTACACGATATTATTCAGCTTAGGAAGGACCACTAGCAATAATAAGACTCCAAACTATCTTAACCAACCCTTTTAACAACCAAAAATAATTCCCAAGCTGCATAATATCGTCTAAATATAACTATAATAAATTGTATCACACGTCGCTGGTACTCAAAGGGTTAACAATACAATGGTGGTGTTGGTGGTCATCACATTGATACTGGTAGAGATGGTAACAGAAGTGGTGGTGGTGTTAACAAAGGTGGTGGTGATGGTGGTGACAGTGGTGGTAGTGGTAATGGTGGTGGTAGTGGTGATGGTTGTGGTGGTGGTAACATAGGTGGTGGTGACAGTCGAGATAAAGAGGTGGTAGCATTGGTGGTAGTGGTGATGGTGATGGTTGTGGTGGTGGTAACAGAGGTGGTGGTGACAGTCGTGATAAAGAGGTGGTAGTAGTGGTGGTGACAGTAGTGAAAGTGGTGGTGACAGGTGGTAGTGGTGACGGTGACAGTGGTGATAGTAGTAGTGGTGGTGGTGACAGTGGTGGTATAGGTAGCGCCAACGAACTTTACAATAATCTTTATCCCTGACCCCTCTGTAACCCAAAAGGGCAAGAGCAAACTGGCTGTAAATATCCACACCTATTTCCTGGTGGACTCTTCCCAAATGATAGAAACGTCAGCCCGATTGTTTTCATTCATTTCGAGTTATTAGAAGTTAAGGGGTCAAGATTATTGTCAAGTTCGCTGGCGCTACCTATAGTGATGGTGGTGACAGTGGTAGCAACAGTGGTGATAGTAGGGGTGCTGGCGACTGTGGTGTTAACAGCGGTGGCAACCGTGGTGGTAGTTGCGATGGTAACAGTGGTGGTGGTGACAGCCCTGATAAATCAATGGTAACAGTGGTGATAGTAACAGTGGTGGTAGTGGTGATGGTGGTGGTGGTGATAGTGACAGTGGTGGTGGTGGTGGTGGTAACAGTGGAGGTGGAGGTGGTGGTGGTGGTGGTGGTGGTGGTGGTGATGATGGTGACAGTGGTGACAGTGGTGGTGGTGACTGGTGACGATAACAGTGAGTACATACAAGGTCACCACTGCACCAGGAAGTGAAGCAACACTGGGTACACTTGTCTCCACATAACATAACATAACATACCATATGTATATACCAGATCATAATTACGTATCACACCACTATTGAGGTTCTCCCAAATTGATTAGCATGTATGCCTACACCTGGCTTATATAATGGTAATAACGTAAGTATGGTTCCTTATAAAAGTTGTCTACCCGATACTATAGTAATATATAGACACAACGGCAACTTAGATATTGTTGATCTTCTAGTACGGCCTTCTAAACTGTATAATTATAGTAGATGGATCGGAGTAACAAAAACAAATGGAAAAACTTATACCTAAATAAATTATTTATCATAGGTAGGTAATTATATGGGTTTCTCCATTCAAGTCATTGGGGTACCGGTAGTTTGAATTACAACACCAACATAACTAAATCGACATTATTGAAGTGCTTAACCGCTTCAGCAAGACGACGTAACCTCTGATCATATTCTGGGTACCATTAGACGATTTAATTTAGCTTGTAGACTACCTCTAAGACTCAAAGGGATAAATACAACCTCAATAAACCCGCTGAATAACATAGATCTTTCTTAAACTGCATAACATCTTCTAATGTTAGCCAGAATCAAAGGAAAAAGGCGTGATGGTGTTGAAGGTGAAGTCAAAGGGGTTTATTAGTCCATGGGCCGGGGTGAAAATTGGTCCCATCAAAGAGAGATTTAAGATACAAATATAATCTACGAGACATTTTCTTATTGTCGCGGTTATGATATTTCGATGTGATAACCTTGGTCAATGAATTTCCATATCATTTAACCCCTTCAGTGCGATGACGTATTTTCCATCATATTCTTGTTACCATTAGACGATATTTTTTAGTTTATAATCTACCTCTAGGAATTAAAAGGGTAAAAACAATCTTAGGTGTGTTGATTTTTTTCCTGGCGAGCGATAACAGGCCTGTAATTGTGGAGGAACCGACCTTCGGCCGCGACATTTTTATACCGAAAAATGTACAAATTAATCTCGAAGGAGGGTCTAATGGATTTTTTTTTTTTTTTCCTAAGGTCAGATGGAGGTCTAGGGAGGAAACTAGAAATTAAATGAATATATAAATAAATAGACCCAACCAAAAATAACCACTATCACCTTAATGTACTATATTATTGCCTGACCTCCAGGACTGGACGCCTTGAGCAAGAAGATGGACAACGTTACCCAGGCACTGACATGGCACTCTACCACCACGGACACCAGGGTGGCAGGTCAGTGGTCAAGAGGTCAAGGGGTCAGGATAGTGTAGGGGTGGTAAAGCGAGTCAAGTGGGTTATATATTAATGGGAGGTTTACTTTTTTGCTTACCCTCTTCTCCCTAATGTTTTGCCCCCTTAGTTTTGGGATTTTAAGGCGTTCGCTCCCTTAGATTGGCGACAGTTTCTTTTATTTTCTGCTGCAGAATAGATAGTGCCAGAGCGGATCTCCTTGCGTTGTCCCTTAATTTGATTTGATAATTTTCATAGATAGACAGATAGATAGATAGATAGATTGTGTCATTTACAGGTGTCAATTATTTCCTGGCGAGCGATAGCGAACCTGAAATTTAGGAGGCATTTTTCTACCAAAAACTGTACACATTTATCTCGATGGGAGGGTCTTGGGGGTATTTTTTATGCTTGATGTAGGTCTTGGGAGGAAACTAAAGGAATTAATAAGTAAATTATCAAATACAGTAAATACAAATTTCCCCTTAAGCAAATTACTTGAAGGTAAAGTGGTGAGGGTATCGAGTGAATGGTTAGTTGGGTTTGATAGGAGTAGTATAATGGGTGGGTTGGAGTTGGGTACGGTATGTGTGTTGAAGTGGGTGTGGGGGATAAAGCGGGTGTGGATGAAGCGAAGGAGTGGATTGTGAGGTAGGTAGGAATGTGGAGGAGTGTTGAAGTGGGTGTGGGGGATAAAGCGGGTGTGGATGAAGCGAAGGAGTGGATTGTGAGGTAGGTAGGAATGTGGAGGAGTGTTGAAGTGGGTGTGGGGGAAAAAGCGGGTGTGGATGAAGCGAAGGAATGGATTGTGAGGTAGGTAGGAATGTGGAGGAGTGGTGAAGTGGGTGTGTGAAGGTGTTTTAGAAGGCTACTGTACTGACTTCAAGCACTGAACGCAAAGATGCACAATGTTACCCTGGTCACTACCGGTACCTTAGCTCGCTCCCATAAAGGACACCAGGTTGGCATATCAGTCGTGAAATGGGTTTGTGGTGAAATAATTAATACTATGTATGATGCGGGTTTTCTTCGGACCCTTTCTATTCAAGCCATTAGTTTGGACAATTTAAGACTTTTCATCTCATTAGTTTGGCAATTTTAACACGGTTCACCCTATTCCGGTGTCGAGTTATTTCTGTGGAGCAATAGCGAGCCTGGAGTACAAAACAAAAATGTATATATTTTGCTGAAAGGGAGTCTGAGTGACGTTTTTTAATTGAAGGGAGGCTGCAGAGGCATATACTCTTCTTTCTTTTTGTTTCTAGGGGGCAAACTAAATATGCATTACTCGAAAATTAATAGATCAATCAAAACCTTCAATAATAGTTGAAAAAATATCATAATAACCCCACCAGGTACCGGAAGCGTTGAAAGGTAAGTATTGAAGTATGAGAGTATTGACACCCGAGAGAGAGTGAGTGAGTGGTAAATCAGGTTGATGAAACTGGTAGACACCTCAAGATTACCATAGCCTTAATATATTTGAGTTCAGTAGTAATAATCTGAGAAATATTTAATTAGTGCGATAATAAATCTGTTATTCCATCTATCCATTTATCTATAATATATATATATATATATATATTGTATATATACTGTATATATATATATATATATATATATATATATATATATTTATATATATATATATATATATATATATATAACTACACTTAAAACTGTAAGCATTTAGCAATATATCTAAACAAAAGGGACTATCGAGCATTCAAATTGGCCTATATCTCCTAATTATTTTGTTAATAAATGAATTTCATACTTCAGAGGCCCAGGAGAGAGACAACTTAACCCGGCAACTCCTACAGCGACTGAACCAGCTCAACCTCTCGCTGCCAACCCAGGAAAACGGCCAACTCCTTCAGGAAAACCGGCAACTGCGTGACGAAAGAAACCGGGCAGAGGAGGAGCGAAACCGAGTCGAGAACCAAGTCGCCGAAGTCTCCAACCAGCTCGACCGCGCCGTTCTGGAGATCGAGAAGGTAAACAAGGAGCTGGAAGACGTAAGGAGCGGTATGGAACACGAACTAAACCACACCAGGAGACACGGGGAGGAGCTAGAGAGGGAGAACCATGAACAGAGGGAGATCAACAGGAAGACAGGAGAGGAGAAGAGGAGACTGGAGGAGCGATTGGCGGAGATGGAGAACCTAAATAGGATAATAGAGAGAAATGCCACAAAGCTGGAAGAAGAGAGTGAAGAGAGAGAGAGGAGGATACGGGAGACGGAGGCAGAGAAGCAACAGATCGAGGCCAAGAACAGGCTGATGGCGACAGAACTCCAGGGCTGCAAAAGAAATGTCAGCAGTCTCGTGGAAAGGTATGGAATTAATTATTCTCTTGTGTAAATCTGTAAATATGGCGGTTGTATTATCAACCTTTAATAATCATGTATTAACATAATTTGCCTTGGTTCCCGCTGACTGCGTTTGCATTCAAGTAAATTGGTTGTTTATACCTGTCTATCTAACGTCTCCCGAACCTGCCCTTCTAAATACTGAAGCCCCACAGGTTTATTTAAATTAATATGGCTATAGTAGACTTGGGATAGGTTTTTGCGAGATAATTATGTAGCCAGTGCACAACGTTACCGATGAGTAGGGCAGCCTCTCCCAAGCTGATGGTGCATCAATACGTCTGTCTATCTATCTATCTATTGCCTGACGCCGTGATCCCCTAAGGGATGGCCATCAATACGTAACACAGGAGAACCCTTACAAATGTGGTGCCCTGGGTAATCATGAGCATACTGGATTTGGCTTACCTTCTCGAATCGAAGAAATATACCAGGTCCAGGCTGGCAAATGTGAAACTATTGAAATACTATGTATATTTTTATAGTTAATCTATAAACACATATTCGGTAGTTTAGGAAGGTCCTCTAGCAAGTAATAGGATTCAAACGATCTCATCCCGCAATAATAAGGTAATGCATTCAAACATAAACAGGAACGTGGTGAGAGACTGCTTTCAGTAGATTGTTTGCCAATCTTTGTTCTCTGTGATATTCATCCCACAGTTTGATTAGCTGTCCTTGGTGTTTCACATATTTGGCTCTCTGTTTTCTCAACACTTTTCCGTCTGACAAAAGGCGAACTTGGGTCAGTAGATTGGCTTCATCATTTATTAATTTTATCAAAATGCAAAAGTTAAGATTTCCTTTTCTTGCCTTTGAGTTTAAACGATTAAGCCAACCTTTACAGTCATTGTTTGTTCGCATACTTCTTCTGAAGACGCACCATGCAGATGGAGCCCAGATGTCAGATTTTATCCAAGTGTTTTGGATGTAGTCCAATAAGGTTGTTAGCTGCTCTGTTGCACTGCTGTAGAGATGTAGAAATAGTTCTTCAATGTGGTTAGCTGGAACATATGGCAGTGCAAGTAATCTCCATATAAACTTATGTGTTCCAACATCATTATTATATGCAACTTGAAGCCCAAGCTCTTGAACCTTCCTCCATACGGACTGTTCCCAATGGAAACCACATCCACGGTATTGACTCAAACCACTAAAGTTTGAATCCATTGTTCAAAACACTGATTACAGATTTTCAAATATGACTATGATTTTTAGCACAGTAAGTGGGCCGACTTGGTAATCCAGGATGGGCCGAGTTGGTAATGCAAGACGAACCGAGTTGGCAGTAATGGCCACCTCACGCATTCACGACTTGGACGGCAATTAAGCCCGTATTTTGTCTTGTGATGAAGTCTTGTAGAAAAACGCGACGTCTCTTTCCATGTGTGTGAGGTCCGCGTAATTTGAGTGTAGTCCTTAAAATTTTGCGCCGAGTCGTGACCTGACTTTTTGTCGTTGCATGTCGATGTGATTACGTTATGAGTTCTTTCAGTACTGGGTGGTGTCTAGGTGGTGTTGCTGCATGTCTTGCAAGTCGCGCGACATCACAACGAGAAAAGACGTTACAAGGTGTGAAAGACAACAGCCAGAAGTCATTCCGTAGCGTCACACGTAGCCAGACTGAACGCAACGTAACCACACAGACAATATCTCGATATCCCACCGACATTTTATCACCCACTGACGAAATTTGACTCAAGAAATTTGGACGTACACACTCCGTACATAATAATGTATACAGAACATACATGGCGAAACCACTTAGACAAGTGAAGAAACTAATGCGCATGAGCGCGAAGCGCCAGCCCCCACCCATAATACTAGGATAGGTTAGGTAAGGTTGTTAGGTTAGGCTAATGTCTTTTCAAAGTTTCTTTTTCCACTTTAACAAACAAAAATTACTTGCTAAATAAGCCGCCACAACTCATCTTAAGTGTTACCGGCAATTTTAAGACCTTTCACCCTATTTCTTTGTCAATAGTAAGACCTTTCGTGCTATTTAGGTGTCGATTTCTTTCCTGGCGAACAATAGTGAGCCTGTAATTTTGGAAGAACCTGTCTTAGGCCGGGAAATTTTTCGGTAAACCTGACGTTTTGGACCGACAGCGATTTCAGTAAGTTTTATTTTGTTTTTTGTAATTTTTCCTTCAGATATAGTGTTGTTTTATACTGAAGAGGAGCGGAAATGAGTATTTACCCATTATCCAACAATCTAAAAACACGTCCCCCACTAGTGGGGAGGGCTATGAAGTTCAGGGAAAATGAGGGGTTAAAAGCGTAAAAATACAATAATATAGCGTATTGTATCAAAACTTGGCTCAGGTTTTCCCAAATTGCAAACCCATAAAACCCAATTTTGTGAATACCAGAGCCAACTTTTGACGAAAGCTGGCTCGGATTTCACGGGGTGGAGAGGGTAGCCTAATATCTTATGTTATAAAAATAGTCAACTTTGGGAAGACATTAGCCTAACCCAACAACCTTACCTAACCTATCCTAGTATTATGGGTGGGGGCTGCTGCCCCCACGTATCTTTTTTTTTTTTTTTTTTTTAATGTTCTAGGCTATTAGCCTAACCTAACAACCTTACCTAACCCCCGCTGGTTGGGTTAGTTTTTTTTTTTTTTTTTTTGTATGTGCTATTAGCCTAACTTAACCTAACCTAACCTAACCTAGTATATGGATGGGGGCTGCCGCCCCCACACCCCCGCTGGTTGGGTACTGGCTGAAAAACATATTATTTTACAGTATATATGAATTTTACCGTTTTTTGTTTTTTTCTCCCTTATAATACATTTCAGGTCTTAATGACATATATAGCAATGATGTATATACTCTACCGGACCTATTAGGCCTAAAAAGATCGATGGGCTAACTGTCGGTCCAAAACATCAGTATAACCAATTTTTCTACCGAAAAATTGATAAACTAATCTAAAAGGGAGATCTAATGGATGTTTTCTTAAGTTTGATGGAGGTCTAGGGAGGAAAATTAAAAAAAAATAATAATAAAATAAAATAAATAAATAATCGACCAAAAAGTGAAACATCCCCCCTTAGAGGTATCAATCTCGACCAACTTACAGCCAGAAAACAACAAACACACAGACAATAGAACTTACACTCCTTAATCATTAGACATATTTCATCCTAACCTGGCAATATTATTCAGCTTTGGAAGATGAGTTTAGGAAAGAGGGTGGGTGGGGTATGAATGATAAAACTAATTATTACATTCTTACCTTCCTGGAAAAGCTTGGTAAGCACTGCAGGGTAAACAGTTGATCCATGTGACGTCATAGGGGGAGGTAAGTCTTGGTATTGGGTGGCTAACCATTGTATTTTAATACCACGTAAGTGCTGCCCTAAGCCTTCATTAACCCCTTCTGTACCGGTGCCATCCTCTGAACTTTAATCTTGCTACTATTAGACGATGTTGTTCAGCTTAAACAGGGCCTCCAGCAATTATTAACAGTCTTTAAACTATAACAAACTATAGCACACAGTTGTATCATCTTCATTCCATATATAGTTAGGGAAGCACTTAAACGTGGTTCTAAAATACGTGGGTCAGAGTCACTATCACGCTTATGTAGAAGGCTGCTTTAGATTTACAGACAACACATTTCGTCAGTCTCTTCGCTGCCAGGCCGTGTAGGGTAAGGTAAATCGCAGGTAAGCAGGATGTAACACGACTTTTAACCACAACTGTAAACACAAGAGATAATTAGTTGTCAACAATTTGCCTTCGATAGTTTCCAGTACCAGACAATGTATGCACGCACAAACAGTATATGTGTAGGCTATTGATACATATACATCAACAGTATCTTTGAAACTAAAAATATAAAATAATGTACACAAAGAACACAACACACCACCGGACACAGGGAAGGTTGGAGAAAACTGACTTGTTGCCGAGATCATAATAATCTCAGGACAGAAGTGACTCAGTGAATGAAGCTTCGAAACACATGTAAATCCAACCTTGAATATTACTCCAACTTTGAAGCAATAATTTTAGCTAAAACTGAAATATAAAACACAACAACAATAGATCCTTTAATTTTCTTTTGCATTGCTATATTATATAATTATAAGCACTTTGATATCATACACATACTAAATACAAGCTCCGAACTTCGTTTGTCTGCGACTCGACCACGCAAATATAGCTCCGAATCATTTTCCGTAATAAAGCAATGCATCTTCTCACTTAGGGTTGCTACAAAGTACACACGCTTAGTTCGACATAACACACCCATCATCTCACAAGCCAGTTTGAAGCTAATCTGAACGTTTGTGAGGGTAGTTTAACGGTTTGTGCAGGCCTGTGAGACCTGCACAAACCGTTAAATCATCCACACACACACACACACTCAAAGTGGACAATGTGGTATAGTTAGTCTCTATATTAAGCCTACGTAGAGGGTGTATAGCGTGCTCACTTTACATGCTGGTGCTGCCAGTTCAATCCTCGCTGGTTGAATGGTTTTGACATCATGCACATGGCCTCCCAACCACTCCCTGTTATGGCAGACATCATTGGTGCATTTACAAGGTGAATGCCAGTAGCCTACCTAATCAGCAAGATCGATCTGATTACACTGGTTACAAACAACACTCACAACCACTGTCACATAGTAACATTCAACATGCACTCCATGCACGGCACTTGTACACACAACAAGCAATTTTGAGCTAGAGGCACAGGCTGAATAAGCCTCTTCCTGATATTTGTTGTTATAATTATCTGAGTCAGTTTCGAAATTATTTGGATTCAAGCAAGTGAATGTTTATGTCGACCTTATTCCGTTTAACACTAAACGATTTTGTTTAGCATTGAAAGAAACTCTAGGAATCAAATGGGTAAAACTATCTCTATTGCCTCTTTGCCTCTCACAAATATTTTCTAAACTGAATAAATAAAATCAAGAAACGTCATCGTCTACTGAAAAAGTTAAGGAAACATTTGTAAGACCCAGCTGGAGTCGTATGTTGTGTGTGGGATCAGCCCCTCCGGTGTAAGCTGGTGGGCCACACTCGTTTGTCATCAGGTATTTGCCCCACTTGTCATAAATTTGCCAGCGGAGGAAAATATCGCCATAAATCTAGTCGCGCTCTCTCCCTCTCTCTCTCTCTCTCTCTCTCTCTCTCTCTCTCTCTCTCTCTCTCTCTCTCTCTCTCAGGTTATTTTTATATCTACATATTTATCTTTAATCAGTGGAATAATAATAATATAATAATTATAATTATAATGCTCTGAAAACTTGTATTATACTTAGTATTACCTAATAATCTTAGTACACAAATCACATGCTTTATGCAATTTGTGCATCAAGATAACTGGATGTACATTAACTGTATAGCTATATCACGAAACTCACCATATATATATATATATATATATAGAGAGAGAGAGAGAGAGTGAGTCACACCTATGCAGTTGTTTAAAGTTCCAGCAACCTCCCTCTAACTATTTTACCCGGCAATAATTGGTAGAAGGATGTTTTGCAATAGGATTGAGATCTGCCTAACACAGACCTATAAATCACAATCCCTGGTACACAGAACACTGCAGTATTTCACCATCAACTGTAAGGTCAAATTATGAGCGTTTCTCTTTGGAGCTTAAGTTGCCCCAAAATAGCCATGAATATTATTGTTATGGTAATATTTTGTTCTCCTCAGATCAGGTGCCCCTCGGGACTGTGCGGAGGTGTACTGTTCGGGGGTCCGTACTGACGGGGTCTTCACCGTTGCTCCATTCAGGTGGGTTCAGTAACAGCTATCAAGAGCAGTACAGTTGGACAAATAAGTTGTCATTGTTATACTAATGATCTCTTCACTTGGTACTATAGAAATGCCTGGCAGTTGCTGAGCCAATCGTGTTAACAAAAATAAATAATAATAAAACAAAACAAAACATTAGACAAACCATTTCACGGTAAATAAATCGAGTCCAGTAGGTGCTGAATACTAATGTTAGTTCCTGGAACACAACCAGTAGACCAGTAAAACCAGTAGATCTCAACCAGTGCCAAATCAATCAGGGCCATTGTGTTAAAGTCCTAACCTAACTTGACCTAACCTGACAGTATTGGTTGAGTGTGTACGGGTTGAGAGCTACTGGTGGAAATGGTCTACTGGATGAGTGGTTTGGTCACCCCAATTGACCACTGACAAGTTTAAGGCTATAAGGAAGTTGAAGCCGTAAACATCGATTTTAAATGGAAATGCAATTATAATGTAGGCTTGTGATGAATAGGAAGTATGTTGAATTTAATTCGATGTGTATATAAATGCACTATAACCGTATTTTAGCTGGTTAATATGATAAATATTTATGTCTACAACTTCCTTATAGCCTGAAACTCGTAATTGGCCAATGTTGCGGTGTTTTGTGCATTTGTCAATTATTGTTTGCACCATTCCATAAAAGGTTACGAGTTATTCTTCTTATAAGATTTTATTTCAGAAGCTTCCATAATTTAATTGCCGAAAATAATGTTGGTGTCCCTTTATTTACCTAGCACATTTGTTTCAGCAACTCCCGACAAATGGTGACGGTTTGGTGCGACATGACTTCGGAAGGAGGTAAGGGAGATAAATGCTGTAGGTTTATCTTTATTCTTCTTTTATTATCGGATCATTTGAAAGAAACATTTCTTCATGCAAGTGAGTTGCAATTAGATAAGAACACTATTATAGAATTCAGTATCAATATTATTTCTTAAAAATGTGACCCTGTAGAGCCAAGCATTAGTTTCCCTTTGTATTGCCAAACACAATCATACTTTATATTGATCCCACGGTAAAACGTTCAAATTAATTAACGAAATGTATAGTAATATAATTGGTAGCTTTTGGAAAAAGAGAAATTTAAAGTTTTCTCTCAATTAATTAGTTCTCAGTTCCAGTACGGCACTCATCTTTTCCAACAAACTGACAACCTTTTTCGTGCAATATTGCTTAGTCATGAAAGCTTGGAAAAAGCCTTTACTGTTCCATGGTATAGTAGATAAAAGTGTACCCTCCAGTACCAACCAGACTTGTTGCCTAAATCAACGAGACAACATCCTCTTAGCTCAAGAATTGGTGGGAAACTGAGCCAGCCAGCCTGCAGTAGCTCAGAGGGACCATGAAAAGTGTTGCCAACTACTCACAGCATTGCCTCCAAGTCATGTTAGCAGCTCCAGCTAGTTATTAACAGAACTAACAGAACAGCTGAGAACCGTCGCTGGTATTGGAGTCACTTTTTTACTGACGGCTGTATGCCGTCGCTGGTACAGAACAGGTTCACCCTATTTGGTGAGGCCGAGGGAGACTCTTTTAATCTACCCTGCTTTTCTCTATTAGTTTGGTGATTTTAAGACGTTCCAGTCCATTACTTGACGATAATAAGACGCTTCACCCCATTCAGGTGTTGATTTTTTAATGAACGAGCGATAACGAGCCTGTAACTTGGAAGAAAATAGCCTTAGGCAGGGAAATTTTCTATCAAAAAATTTTGTAAATATATCTTGAAGGTGGTCTGGATGGCAATTTTTAGTTTGAAGGAAGTCTGGGAAGGCGTATTTATTAGCCTAGAGGACAAACTAAAATACATTGCTCGAAAGTGGCAAAAGCAAGCTAAATCTTCAATAATAGTTAAACCAAATATAATAACACCCACGTGGGAGATGGTGTTCAAAGAAGAGTCACCCAATATTCCCTTTCACTCAATCGGGATGTCTTTAATTTCATTGGGAGGTGTTTGGTGGTTGGGAGTGAAATTGATAAATGTGATTAGACTATCTCAGGCTATCCATCTATCTCCTCCCGAAATGCCAGCAAACGAAGCTAAACGAAAATACTGTATACTCATACACCCCTAGGCCTTCCAACTCGGCCCACAACCTTAACATTATTTTGTTTTTCTTGTAAACTGTTTTTATTTATTTTTTGTTTATTTATTTATTTATTTATGTTTATTTATTTATTTATTTTCAAGGGGAATCCACGCAATGCGAGCTAAGCTCATTATTATCGCGCCTCCTTAACTTGGAATATATTGCGTGAAATGCATGTTAAGTGTTTATGTATCGTTGGAATGGCTGTGGATGAGTGTGTAGTCTGTATTTTAGCCAATTGGCGACATCTGGAAACGAAGGCTTAGGGGTTAATCTGTACGATACCATTCTCACTACGGTACCAGTCTCACCCGAAGGCTTAGGTTGACCAGTAGCTTAGGTTGACCAGTACGATACCCATCTCACCTTGTAACCGATCACCAACCCCAGATGGGACGTCACAACTTCGTCCACTTATACCAGGTTCCTATTTATACTGCTAGGTGAACAGAGGCTACACCGTTAGGAGACTTGCCCAAATGTCTCTTCCCCGCCCGAGTCTCGAACTCGGGACCTTCTGGTTGTGAGCCAGACCAAGGCCACCTAGAGTACCAGGCCGTGTCGACCATTCTGTGACGTAGGCAATGGGGTGCTACATCCACTGCCCACGCTCTGTCCCCATTTTATAAATACTCTCTTTTATTCTTTTCTCTGTTAAATTTTAGATTAACGTACAAACAAATTATATATTTTACTTTTAAGGTGTACACGAAACCACTATCTACCTATATCTTACTTTATTATACTCTATATTATGATACCGATATCATAACAACATGTTTTGGTTATTTCTTGCATATGACTTATACCTTGAACAAGTAGTTGTACAAGATTAAAACTTATTATAAGTATATCTCATTACTTTGTTATATTGGAGTAAAATAAAACACAATGATATATACATTACTATATTATATACAAAGACATAAACAACCTTACTGAAGAGCCAATTTACGTGACATCCAATATTATTCGTGAACAAATATATATAAGTAACTTAATTATATACTATATGTATGAAGATGAACAATATATTTACTGTAACACACACACACACACACACACACACGATATCATATTACTATGCAATACAGTACACATTATCTATTTTTCTAGGGTTTGAAGCTTTCTCTTCACGCCTACATTCTTATTAGCTCTGTTAGCTGTTGGGATGTTATTTTCTTTAGCACAGTAATTATTTAAAATTGCATTTGTTGAAGCATATACCACCATACTTTCTATTTGTCGGTGCTATGACCATTTTCACAGATATCACTACGGAACAGGAGATCAGCATCTGCTAAAGCCGTAACTGTGAGGTGTGTTGCTATATTTCTTTGGCTAGTAGCATTGCGAAAGGCAGGAAGCTTAGCAAGTTTGTTAATTACAATATAGTTATACATGACCATGTTCGCAGTCACACTATCTGGGTATATAAGAGAACCTCTGCTAATTCCAGCAATGTAACTTAGATTTTCTGGGATTTCTTCAGCACTATCTGAACACGTAATCATTTCTTTACAAGCATTACATTCATTTCCTTTATCACGGAGTAACAACAATAGCCAGCTAAATAAACTATAACGGGGATGATGTCTTTACACCTGTCAATATCCTCCTTACAAACTTCAACATTCGTATGACATAAACCAAAATCAATTTCCTCATCTGTTTTTACTTGCTCATAGTCAATTTCTTCAAAATCCTTTAAAATGACCTTCTTGTCGAGTATGGGTAAACTAAGTTTTAACACTGACATCATCCGTATCTTTTTATCACACTCATATATTTGGCGTACAGAAATATTGTAATTTCCTCCTGCTAACTGTCGATACTGACCAAATCTTGCTTCCAAATTGTCTGTTTGAAATTTTCCTGTTAGTATGTAGGTCATATTCAGTTCTGTTATGCAATAATTTGTTATTTCTAATATTGCATGGGTCGTATGTTTCAGAGCTCTAATTGTTTCCCTAGTCAGTTTCCCCCCACATCCTGGAAGACTATCCCACGCATCTAACCACTTAAGGAAACTATCCAAGAACTGATATCGGTCATCATCTGTACTATTTGTTAATGGACAAGATAACTTGTTATTGTGCCTAAGACCTTTAAATGGGGATTTCACATTCATTATATTCCACCAATTAAGAAACACTTCGATGTACCTAGCAACATCTGAAAATAACGTTAGGCCATTATGTTTTCCAATATTGAGCAAGGCTTGAATTATATACTCATTAAAAATTTGGAGAACTAATTTGACATTTTGTCTCTCTAGGTTGGAGGGGGATAATGCTTTCAGGCTTAGCCTATAGGCCTGCTTTAGGAGCAAATTTTCCTCTAAGAAATACAGTTTTTTGAGAGTACTGAATCTTATTAGATTCATTACGGACATTTTTACTTGGGAACTGTGGGAATTTCATAGTTTTTTCTTCATCTTTCTGTCCTAGCCAATTATTCCTGATGCATTTTAAAATATGTACAGCGTCGTATAGGAAAGAGAGGTCTGGTACTTTGCGCTGGATGTGGGTAAACAATGGACAGTTTTGGTGGATTGGCAAAATATGATACAGCTTTGCCATTGATTGCATTATTGTCTGTTACAATGCTAATGACACTAAATCCTATCTTCTCAAGCCCTAAAATAATCTTCTTCATAATGTATAATGTCTCTGCCTTCATTATCTTTGCTGGAATTATGTGAACAACATCTCTGTATTTTGACCGAATACTGTTTAGCATAAACACATATGCGCTTGTTGCAATTGCATCACTGTCAAATGCTGAACCAACAATATTTCCTGCTTTATAATCAGGTGAATTTCATCAACCATCATTGTAACCGTTTTATCACGGGTTGTCAGGGACTTAAATGTGTTCTTAATATACATAAGAAAATGGATGGTACGGTGTTCGATAGCTGGGTTAAACGTTTTGGACAAAAATATTCGTCTTATAGTTGAATAGCTAGGTAGAATTAGGCATTTCTTATCTCTCAGAAGTCTGTAACCTTGAGGTGAGCAATTATGCAAGAGAGAGGAGAATATCAAAAATTCTGAGGAGTAATCAAATTTAGTGAGAGTCATTAAATGAAGCTGTTCACAAACGAATTTGAGTGTATTCTGATACTTGAAGCTACTATCCTGTACAATAGTTGACAAAAAGGGGATCACAAGTTGAATTATTACAATTGCATTAATTGGGTTTGAGGCAGGATTATTGATATCGCACTTACGCAAAGCATCAAGCAACACTTCAAGTGTATGACCTTTGAAGGAATCTTATAATCCCCTAGCTGGTTTATTTGCACCGCCTGTACACTAGCCTGAACATTACAGTCTGATTTGATGACTAAGGACAAAATAACTTTAGGTTGTGGGGAATGAACAATTCGACATATATGAAAATCTTCCTCGTTTTCAATAACTGTCCAGTATTTCTTATCAATGAACTGTATTTTGTCTTTAAGTTCATCTAAAGAATTAAATGTTATGTCTTGTTTGTACTTATTGTTATCTGCAATACTCTTTGCTACCGCAGCTTGAATGGCAGACTCTTCCATTCGTTTCCTCTTCTTGTCCGGGGCTTCTCTAGCATGTGATGGGCCAGAACGGTAAGAGGGGCAGTTTGGCAATTGTGATGGAATTACACCATCACAGAGCTGAGGATACGTCAACTTGGCCACTAATTTAGTTCCGCTCTTCTCGTCAAAGTACAAAGTCTCTCGCCTTATTTCATCAGGTCTAAAATGGAGCTCACACACCTGTAAGAGATGAAAGCTCCGATATAGCTAAGCTAAAAATAAATCGTTGCATAATTGTATTGCGAGCGATATTATTGCTTGGTAGTTCAATCATTCACGAAGGAGTAAATACACTGATTTTGAGCAGTGTGTAATTTGACTTATGAATATATATACAATTCAATATACCACACTTAAATTACAGTACTGGGTAGGCTTAAATTTTGTATATATATTTTTCCATAATTGGGAATACAAAATTATTTCATTATGCAGCATTGATCCAGGAGGAGGATCCAATTCAATGCATCCGCCAGCGTCGTCGTCAAACATACACAACAAACAAAATAAAATAACTTCTACTCCGTGGTTATGGATAACTTGCTTCGTCGATAATAATAATAATACTAATAATACTAATATTAGTAATTATAATAATATCAATAGTGAAATTAAAAATAATTATATTAAAGGTAACACATCTATTATATTAATGAAGTCATCGATATACCACATAATAAACTCCCGAAAATATATATACTCCCACTGTTGAGCTACTCAATTACTATTATTCTTATTATTACTATTATTAATATTATTATTATTATTATTATTATTATTATTACTACTATTATTATTATTATTATTATTATTATTATTATTATTATTATTACTATTATTACTATTATTATTATTATTATTATTAGTAGTAGTATTATCAATATTATTATTATTATTATTATTTATATTAACATTATTATTATTTCTATTTCAACTTGCTGAAGGAATGAGTAAATTTAGTCATGTATTGTTTAAGCCTACCGTACTCAATACTTAGACACGTGAATAACATTGTAGAATAATTTTTACTCACCCTGCTGTTTTCATTTGGAGTGTAATCTACTCGTCGAATGGCTGTAAGCCATTTGCTGGAAAGGTCAGCATTCCTTGGGAACCTAAACACGTGCACTTTCGGTCCCGATCTGTAATTCCCCTTGCAATTTGGCACTGAACACGTGTAAGGCATTGTTGATGATCATGGAGAAGCTATCACAGGGAATAATGTACTTATAAAGTATATATGAGGGGGAAATAGTTTGGAAACACAGCGACAACCTCCCCCTACCTCACTAAAATGTATACTGACCTGCGAGGGTAGTGACCGTTTCAGCACTCCTTTTGTCGACGTCACAGAATTTAAAGGTCCCATCCGTGCGGCCTGGTACTCTAGGTGGCCTTGGCCAGACGCGCTATCAGTTACGCCACGGGGAGGTGTTTGTCACGAATTGCTAGGTCAAGTTGCCCGAGCTTGACATCTACCAATAACATTTTGACAGTGAGGGCTCATTCCGCCGACCCTTTGATCAGCAGCCGACGCTTTACTGACCATGCCACTGCTCGTGACAGGCAAATAAACACAATACTTGCTAAATAATAGACAAAGATACGGTAGTAAACTTAAAAGAGGAAATGCTAAAACAGGATTGTGCCGTTTGCTTACAGCCCTTGACCTTAATTTACAGAGCCTTTATTTGACATTGTTTACAGATACCTTACTTGACCTTAATTTACAGATACCTTACTTGACCTTATATACAGATACCTTACTTGATCTTAATTTACAGATACCTTACTTGATCTTAATTTACAGATACCTTACTTGATCTTAATTTACAGATACCTTACTTGATCTTAATTTACAGATACCTTACTTGATCTTAATTTACAGATACCTTCCTTGATCTTAATTTACAGATACCTTACTTGATCTTAATTTACAGATACCTTACTTGATCTTAATTTACAGATACCTTACTTGACCTTAATTTACAGATACCTTACTTGATCTTAATTTACAGATACCTTACTTGATCTTAATTTACAGATACCTTACTTGATCTTAATTTACAGATACCTTACTTGATCTTAATTTACAGATACCTTCCTTGATCTTAATTTACAGATACCTTACTTGATCTTAATTTACAGATACCTTACTTGATCTTAATTTACAGATACCTTACTTGATCTTATATACAGATACCTTACTTGACCTTATATACAGATACCTCACCTGAACTTATATACAGATACCTCGCCTGACCTTATAATTATACAGTACAGATACCTCGCCTGACCTTATAATTATACAGTACAGATACCTCACCTTCCCTTATATATACAGATACCTCACCTGACCTTATATACAGATACCTCACCTGAACTTATATACAGATACCTCGCCTGACCTTATAATTATACAGTACAGATACCTCACCTGCCCTTATATATACAGATACCTCACCTGACCTTATATACAGATACCTCACTTGACCTTAATTAACAGATACCTCGCCTGACCTTACAACTAAACCCAGGTGAACTTTTCAGGAGGATGGACGGTGTTTCTCCGACGGACGAGGATAGGGCGGCACCTGAACTTCAGCAGGGAATGGCAGGACTACAGGGACGGCTTTGGCAGGGTCTGGGCCGAACACTGGCTTGGTGAGTTGGTACAGGGATAGATAGATAGGGAGGTGGATAGACAGACAGACAGACAGACAGACAGACAGACAGACAGACAGACAGACAGACAGACAGACAGACAGACAGACAGACAGACAGACAGACAGACAGACAGACAGACAGACAGACAGACAGACAGATAGATAGATAGATAGATAGATAGATAGATAGATAGATAGATAGATAGATAGATAGATAGATAGATAGATAGATAGATAGATAGATAGATAGATCACATAACTAGGATGACAAATAAACACAATACTTGCCTAATAAATAGACAGAGATAAGTTAGTAATGTATTGTTTCAGTGGTTAATTGAATAATAAAGAAACAAATGAGTATAACCACTAAAAGGAAAGAAATAGAGAGATACAGTGCTATTTGTTCAAACATTCAGAAAAACCTAGTTGGAACTTCACTTTTTCCATTTCTAAATAGAATGTTGTGCCATTTTTAACGCCATGCACGCTCTTGATTGGCAGGGCTAGGGTGTGCCCTTGTTACAGGGACTTAACTGAACATTTACCACGAATCGCTAGACCGAGTTGCCCAAATTCTTGACGTCTACCAATGGCATAGCGTGGGATCAAACTGCAGACCCTTCGATCAGCAGCCAGACGCGCTACCGACCATGCCACGGCCCGTGATGTGTATGAAAAACTGGTCCACAGACAAGGAGACAGATATAAAACATACAGACATAAAGAGACACGATAGACTGACACTGAAACAGATAAATCGATAAACAGACTTGCAGACACACAGACAGAGACAGAAAGAGACAGACAGGGACACAAAAAGTCAGAGACAGACGCAGATAAACACACAAACAGCCACACATATACACGGTGAGAGAGACAGACAACCACACACATAAAGACAAAATGAAGTAATAAACAAACTCAGACAGACGGAAGCACACAAGGACAGGCATGCTCAGACAAACAATAGCAAATGATAAATAAATACATGAATACATAAATAAATAAATAAACACATAGACAAACACTGATATTAGGTAAAAAGAAACAAAAATAGACCAGTAGTGAGACAAACAAAACAATAACAATAAATAAATCTCGAAGACGGACAGAGAGCGGCTTGGACGAAGATAAAACAAATAAATGCAAATAAAAAAAGGTTGCGCCGCGTCAGTGTGGGATAATTTAATAACAGAAAACTATATTGGGGCCAAAGAAACTACCTCCCCTTAATTACGGAGGGGCGGAAGTTGGGTCTACTACTAATTCTGTAAACAAAAGAAATAGTTAGGCTTATGTTTTTTATCTTTTTTGTAGCACATTCTGCAAAAAAATAAAATAAATAGGCTTTTGTTTTTCTGTTTTTCGTAGCACAGGACATTATTGGGCTATTTTCTGTTGTTGCAATATCATAAACAAAGTAAGGAATCTGCTCTTCCTTTTAAGGCGGTTGAGCTCACCCAGCTTCTGGGAAGCCGTTTTAGCAAGAGTGGTAATATGGTCTTTCCAAGAGAGATCAGAAGAAAAAGAGACCGAAAATACTGTGAGGAGATGAAGGATTGATTTTTGTATTGTTGAAGTATAAGGGATAGTCCACTGGGAGTTCTTGACAGGTAGATAAATGGAAAAAGTGAGTTTTGGAATCATTGACAGCAACAAGATTTTTGCTCCAATTGGAATTTGTTGTTAGATCAGAAGATAAGTGTTTTATGGCTCCATTATGTGTGTATTTGAGGGATTGCTTGCTGGGGCGTTCTGGAAAACTAGTTGAATAGTGTAAGGTAGAGTCGTCAGCATATGAATGGATAAACTGGAGGTACAGTTGAGAAGCTCATTTATGAATATTAGAAAGAGAATTGGAGATAGGACAGAACCCTGAGGAACATCGGAATTGATAGGATGAGGAAGTGAACGATGGCCGTCCACAACCACAGCTATGGAACATATAAGTAAGTATATGAAATTGAGTTCAATATAATTTGTATCCGTCACAAGCCACTATATATTCGATGTATTTCTGCTAGATACTGATGTCTACAGCTTGAACTTACTTTTAACCAGAAACTCGCAAATGGTCAATTAGTTGAGCCTCAATTGTCTATATTGTATAATCCTTCTTTGCTACCTCTCCACTAAGCTTAAAGGTGGGGGCTCATGGGTTGAGGTAAACATGGAAAAATAATTGCCAACCTGCATATAATTATCTTGTAAAATGTAATGTCACTGAAATAATTATTAACAATGGTATAAAGGATTTTGCGATCGTCTATACCGGACCTGTGACGTCATAGTGATGTCACACCAGTATCCTTATCCTAGACTGGATGGTGGACTTATACTGGTGTGACGTCACAGGCCTGGTATAGATGATCCACAAAATCCTTTATACCATTGTTAATAATTATTTCAGTGCCATTGCATTTTGCAAGATAATTATGTACAGCTTGGCGATTATCATTCCATGTTTACCTAAAACCATGAGCCCCCACCTTTAACCCGTCCGAGGAGGGGTAAACTTATACAATTCATTCTAGAAATTGCTAGACGATTCTGTTCTGATTAAGAAGAAACTCTAGCCAATAATAGAATCGCGTGATCTTAGTTAACATTTTGAATCTGAGGCCCTTAATAAGTTGTATAATTGTTCATGGGTATCTAGAAAAAAGAATCTTATTAATTGGCATTTGGTTGAACTGGTTAAGAAGAATACAATTTCACTTTACTTATTGTTACTTTTTCTGGCTCGATGACAAAACATCTTGACATTCAGCATCGCATTTTTCGTGCAAGCAGCATTAAAAAAAACATATATAACTGCTTAATATAGTTTAAGATAGTCTATTGTTTTTAAGTATGAGTAAGTTATGACGGGCAAGGAATAAGGTGTTAATTCCTTGGTGTGTGCTTCATTGTAACCTATGGTATATATGAGTCTCTGGCCTCAGGTTTGGAACCCCTGCACCACCTGTCATCCCGGGGGCCTCACCACCTGCGTCTGGCTGTTTCTAACTTGGCAGGAGAACAACACAGCGCTCAGTGGCATACCTTCGTTGTACAGGGAGAACGGACAGAGTGAGTAGAAGCGGTGCTAACGTGGAAAAACATAATGTAACATAAAGTAGCATGAATGGTACCAATCTATGTGATTTAGGGATCTGGCCCACGACATTAACTTTATTGATTTCAGTTACGAGCTTGAGGTGGGTGGTTACGAGCGTGGGGGCAGCACCCTGGGCGACGCCCTCGTATCCCACCACAACCTCAGCGGCCAGAAGTTCTCCACCAGGGACAGGGACAATGATCAGTTGGCAGGTGGGTGCTATACCAGACCTATTACTTGGGGAATTATACCTAAGTTACACAGTTCCAATTAACCCCTTGAGTACCAGCGACGCACGTTATGCGTCGCCTATGTATATAACGCTAAACCCCAGTGACGCAATGGTTGCGTCGGCCTTAATTACTCTTGTCCTATGGCATCTAGAAGGTTCAGATTTGTATGGGAACTAATTTAGGATCCCACGGAACAATACCGATGGTTGGCAACCCTCCAAGTCCAGCCGCGTGCGTGTGGGCGCGCGTGGGAATGATGTTCCATGATAATTGTGACTTTCCGCCCCCCTCCCCCACCCCCCCTCCCCCGACCCCTAAATGACCTAGGTAAGCGGGGGGGGGGGGGGTTTTTTTTTTTTTTTTTCCTTCATTACCAACCCATCCCATGTGTTTTTAGGAAAACAAATGTCAAGTGGCTGGTCCTGGAGTGTACATTTATATTAAATGTCAAGTGGCTGGTCCTGGAGTGTACATTTATATTAAATGTCAAGTGGCTGGTCCTGGAGTGTACATTTATATTAAATGTCAGTGTGGTGGTCCTGGTGTACATTATATTAAATGTCAAGTGGCTGGTCCTGGAGTGTACATTTATAAATGTCAAGTGGCTGGTCCTGGAGTGTAAATTTATATTAAATGTCAAGTGGCTGGTCCTGGAGTGTACATTTATATTAAATGTCAAGTGGCTGGTCCTGGAGTGTACATTTATATTAAATGTCAAGTGGCTGGTCCTGGAGTGTACATTTATATTAAATGTCAAGTGGCTGGTCCACCGAGTGTACATTTTAAATGTCAAGTGGCTGGTCCTGGAGTGTACATTTATATTAAAGTGGGGTTGGAGTGTACATTATATTAAATGTCAAGTGGCTGGTCGTGGAGTGTACATTTATATTAAATCGCTGGGGGTACATTTATTAAATGTCAAGTGGCTGGTCCTGGAGTGTACATTTATATTAAATGTCAAGTGGCTGGTCCTGGAGTGTACATTTATATTAAATGTCAAGTGGCTGGTCCTGGAGTGTACATTTATTACTGTCAAGGGCTGGTCCTGGAGTGTACATTTATATTAAATCGCTTGGGGTCCACCGGGTTAAATGTCAAGTGGCTGGTCCTGGAGTGTACATTTATATTAAATCGCTTGGGGTCCACCGGGTTAAATGTCAAGTGGCTGGTCCTGGAGTGTACATTTATATTAAATCGCTTGGGGTCCACCGGGTTAAAGGAGATGTTCAAACAATCCATTCAAGGGAGACTAAATTTATCGAAGACACAGAATCTAAGTAGGCTATGCCAAAATTAAATTCTATATGTAATAGTAGAATGAACTTTGAAGAAAATTGGTTCATAAACGAAAGACTTATAATTGTGATATGTATTTTTCTATTACAGTACATATAACAAGGGCGTGAACGAGTTTGTTACGTGTGGAGGGAGGTTATATATTATCAGGGCATATTCCTTACTAATGAGTGTGTAAGCGAGTCTTTAATGGGGGTCACCTGCTTGTGTTCACTCCTTTCTCTCTTTCTCCGGCTTATATCCATTTGGTCCCATTCAGCCTACTTATAACGTTTATCCCCATCCAGGTGTCGATTTCTTCCTGGCGAGCGATAACGAGCCAGCATTGTATGGAGAAATCCGGCTTCGCCGGAGACATTTTTTTCGAAAAATTTACAAATTTATCTTGCTGTCAAAACAAAAATATATATATGCTGGCTCGCTACCGCTCGCCAGGAAAATATTGACACCTGGATGGGGGTAAAGGTCTTAAAACAGTAGGCTGAATGGGGCCGAATGGATACAAGCCAAAGAGAGAGGGAGAGAAAGATAGAAAAAAAAGCGAGGTGGGCTCCCTTAAACCTATTCATGCCTTGTTCGTATTGCAGGTGCCGAGTGTGTGAAGGAGTTTTCGATGGGTGGTGGTTGGTGGTACTACCGGTGTGCCTTCCTGGCTCCCACGGGGCCCCACGCCGGGTCGGGTAAACATATGATCAGTCTCTTCACACCCAATAACTTCACCTGGGTCAGTGTGGAGAGGTTGGCGATGATGGTGCGGCCTGCTACCTTCCCTGGCTGTTAAGACTGAGGTTCATAGACACACATACACTAACACACACTTATACACCTTAACACACATATGATAGTCTTCACACACCCAATAACTTCACCTGGGTCAGTGTGGAGAGGTTGGCGATGATGGTGCGGCCTGCTACCTTCCCTGGCTGTTAAGACTGAGGTTCATAGACACACATACACTAACACACACTTATACACCTTAACATACACACATATGATCAGTCTCTTCACACCCAATAACTTCACCTGGGTCACAGGGAGAGGTTGGCGATGGCCGCTACCTGGCTGTTAAGACTGAGGTTCATAGACACACATACACTAACACACACTTATACACCTTAACATACACACATATGATCAGTCTCTTCACACCCAATAACTTCACCTGGGTCAGTGTGGAGAGGTTGGCGATGATGGTGCGGCCTGCTACCTTCCCTGGCTGTTAAGACTGAGGTTCATAGACACACATACACTAACACACACTTATACAACCAACAAACACATATCAGTCTCCTCACAATACCCAATCGCTACACTGGGTCAGTGTGGAGAGGTTGGCGATGACGGCCTGCTACCCTGATAGACTGAGGTTCATAACACATCACTAACACACACATAAAAAAAACATACACAAATGTGTTGGCGATGATGGTGCGGCCGGTATCCCTGGTGTTTAGGGTTGAGGTTCATAGACACACAAAATAACACACAAAACCACATACAAACAACACTGTGACACCAATAACTTCACCTGAGGTCAGTGTGGAGAGGTAACTTCGATATTGCTGCGAGGACTGCTAAATGGCGGCTATCACTGGCTGTGTAAGACTGAGTGTCATAGACATTCCATACACTAACACACACCAAAAAATACATCACATATGATCAGTCTCTCACACCCAATAACTTCACCTGGGGTCAGTGTGGAGCGTTGGCGTTGGATGGTGCGGCCTGCTACCTAACAAACCTGGCTGTTATAGGAAATGGAAGACACAAAGTGATACTACACTAAAAAAAATCCAATTAAAACATTACACGGCATAACATAGCAATAGAGAGACAATGATGGTGCGGCCTGCTACCTTCCCTGGCTCAGTATGTACAAACACAACTTATACACTTAACAGTACACACATATGATCAGTCTCTTCACACCCAAAACATTCACTGGGTCAGTGTGGATTTGGCGATGATGGTGCGGCCTGCTACCTTTGGCTAGAAGTACAGTCAAGAGCATAAATGGCGAACGCAAACGAGACAGTGCAATGCTCTTAACACCCAATAACTTCACTGGGTCAGGGGTAGTGCCAGTGGCCGATATAGAAGTTAACATCATAGGTACACAACGTGGCTGTCGGTTCCTATTGTAAACAAAGCACTGAAAGAGACTGAAGGTGATCTGTCGTCGAGTTCTGGTGAGTTAGTAGTCCTCAAGTTCTCTGCATCAGCCTGGTGTGACTTAGCCTGAGCAACAGTGGCATGAGTCAACAGAGGCAAAAAGACAGGCTAATAGGTTGATGTAGCTCGGAACTCAGCAAGCGCATGTCTGGCCTTTGCTTGATTACTCTCATGAGGGTAGAGCCTGGTGGTGCATTTTCTCTGACACTTTCCCTGAGTCAATGCTCTATAGTGGTATCTAAGGAGGATGCAAGTATTGTTGTTGTTGCGATGAGATTAGCTAGTTTGCATCAAGATATAACACTATATACAGTATATCATTCTTATTTTACAGTACGTGAAGATAGAACAATTTATTTAGCCTAAGAATAACAGTGCCAAAGTTACCAAATAATGTTTGAAAAACTATTTTTACAATACACAGGAAACTAATTAGTCGAGCAGCTAATTTTGGTTAGTCACTCAATACTAATATTATCAGTCCATCCAGTTCACCCTTCAAGTAGAAGAAAATGACACTAATATTATTGTTTACATAACTTCGCAAACCTCAAGTAAATATGCGGATCTCGACATTGACATTAGTCACGTTTTTTTAATTAGTTAGAACATTTTTATATTATGAAATGACTCTGAAGATCTCTTATTATTAAAAACTAGTGAGGAGAGACATAAATGTGTTTAACTTGGAGACATACGTAGACTAAGTTTATTTTTTATGTAAAGGTTAGTTACAATACAAATTATTCACGATTCTCGACCATATTTTATTTTCCTGTGCATAACCAAATCATTGTCAGGGATTTTATTCACATGCTAAGAGTTCTCAACAAGAGAAAACTAGCATGGGTAGACTTTTGCAAAGATTGTTGATTTTTTTTTTTTTTTTTTTTTTTTCAGTGTTTCCGTTCTTATTTTCACCTAAAGTACATTCAGCATTTTCATCACGAATATCATTTGTATTAGTAATAACAAATACTATCTCAACACCAGGTAGTTTTTCCTTTGGGTAGTTCATAAATTCTCCAAATAATCATGACTAGTAACAGTAATTCAAGTACAGTTTCCCACATGAATCCGTATCCACTCCGTAATTTCATTTTATGGAAGTTAAGGGGAGGCAGACCGTTTTTCTGGACTCCCTTCTCCCTAATGTTTAGCCCCACTAGTTTTGAGATTATAAGACGTTCGGCCCATTGGTTTGGCGATTTTAACACCTTTCACCCCATTTCGTTGTCAATTTTAAGACCTTTCGTGCCATTTAGGTGTCGATTATTTCCTGGCGAGCGATAGCAAGCCTGCAATTTTCAGAGGAATCGGCCTTCGGCCGGGACATTTTTCTACCGAAAAATGTACAAATTTATCTTGAAGGGGGGTCTAGGGAGTGTTTTTCTAAGCTTGATGGAGGTCTAGGGAGGAAACTAAACAAATATATGAATAAATGAATTAATAGACCAAACAAACGGTCTGTCTTCCCTTAAGCAAGTGTGATTGACTAACAAGAGTAATGTATTATAAGACAGTTAATTAATCCAATGAATGAACTACCCGGTACTGCATAACAAATGACTGTACACTCATAACTTATTGTTCCTTCCATACATAAACTCACGGATAATAATAATAATAATAATAATAATAGTTCTTATAGCTAGCGCATGCTAAGCTAGCTAAGGATAGCTCAATAAGGCCGATTAGGCGTATTTCCATTGGGGTCCTGTACTACTACCTCATCCCTTTGCTCATGAGGGATGGTAACGACTCAGTGCTTGTGAAAAATCTTTAATGCGCCGAGCGTGGGCGCGAACCCAGGCCTTCTGGCTGTAAGTCCGAGACGCTAGTCACTACACCAAGCGAGCCGCTTGGGTACAAAATTCATGCGGTCAACTGTACATATATTTGCAATTGAATCTGTAACACTTAAGGGAGCCCACCTCGCTTTTTTTCTCTTTCTCTCCCTCTCTCTTTGGTTTGTATCCATTCGGCCCCATTCAGCCTACTGTTTTAAGACGTTTACCCCCATCCATGTGTCAATATTTTCCTCGCGAGCGGTAGCGAACCACCATATATATATGTTTTGTTTTGACAGAAAGCTAAATTTGTACATTTTTCGATAGAAACATTTCTCCGGCGAAGCCGTATTTCTCCATACAATGCTGGCTCGCTATCGCTCGCCAGGAAGAAATCGACACCTGGATGGGGATAAACGTCTTAAACAGTTGGCTAGATGGGGCCGAATGGATACAAGCCAAGGAGAGAGGGAGAGAAAGAGAAAAAAAGCGAGGTGGGCTCCCTTAATGGAATATACAATATTTCACGTGGTACCCGAATTTTTGTTGCGTATGGCCTAACCTGAAGACAAGTTAGTGACTGATAATATAATTAGCTTCAGGTTATCATTATACATCTAACCAGTTCAGCTTTCATTATACACCGGCAAAAATAATAACAATAATAAAAGTGTTCCATGGTGAATTTGTATGTGTTCCTTCCTACTCCTTAAGGGGGGGGTCACCGGCTTCTTTTTATCTTGCTCTCCTTTTCTCTCTTTCCCTGGTTTGTATCCAATCGGCCCCATTCAGCCAACTGTTTTAAGACGTTTATCGACATCCAGGTGTCGATTCCTTCCCGGCGAGCGATAGCGAGCCAGCATTGTATGGAGAAATCCGGCTTCGCCGGAGACATTTTTCTATCGAAAAATTTACAAATTTAGCTTGCTGTCCAAACAAAAATATATACATGCTGGCTCGCTACCGCTCGCCAGGAAAATATTGACACCTGGATGGGGGTAAACGTCTTAAAACAGTAGGCTGAATGGGGCTGAATGGATACAAGCCAAAGAGAGAGGGAGAGAAAGAGAAAAAAAGCGAGGTGGGCTCCCTTAAGTCACTTAGTAATTTGTATTATTTTACAATGAAGATGGAGATATAGTGTGCATATAATGAAATGCTTCCACTTAATGGCAACTGATGTTGAGAAACTGGCGGAGGTTTTGTTTTCCGAAAAATTTACATATTTATCTTGAAGCAGGTTGGGGGCGTAAAAGGGGTCTAGGAAAGTATTGTTTATAGTCTACGGGTAATAATATATTATGGTCAGAAATAGATAATTCCATATAAATACGCAATATTAATTAAACAAGATCAGTTTAATAACCCTCAATAATTGTTGGCTAGGCTGGTGTTAATTATTTGTTTAGTTTATTCTCGGTATCATTAAACGGTTGTATTCAGTTTAGTAAAGAAGTGTACGAATCAAAGGTTTACTTGAAATAGTTTGAGTTCATTTGATTCTTATAGGTCCTTGCCAAGCTGAATGAATTCGTCTAGTGCTATCCACAACAGTATAGAAATGACGCCAACGTATACAACGTATTGAAGGGGCTAAGCTCAGTCTTTAAAACTCTCTCTCTCTCTCTCTCTCTCTCTCTCCCCCCTATGACTCCAGGTGTCATACATATTCATCTTGCTGTCATCCTTTTAGCATTCTCAACCTGGTTACACATTCTTTAACTCCGGTCATTACGTCTGTCCTTTCTTCTTTTCTTACCATTTTAGTCGGTGACGTGTATGTAAATTGGCCATTCACATAGTTTCTCAGTAGCTTGCAAACGGTCGAAATACAGACTTTTGCTTATACCATAATCTGTTTTTCTTAAGCTGGCAAGAAATTGACTTGTCCCCATTTTAATTACTCAGCTATACTAACGTTTTTAAAGCCAACTATCTTGTTAAATGTGAAAACTTAGCATTATTATGATACACACACAGAAATTTCTTATTTTTCCATAAATTATAGAAAATTAAGCGGGAGACAATTTATCGCTTGGTTAAAAACAAGAATCAGTATATATGACAAATAATCCTGGTTGACGAGATGTGTGTGTGTATTTTATTTTTATTTTTAGTTTTGTTATTTTATTTTTGTTATTTTGTCCTCCTCCAACCTCGGGACTGTAGGATCTCCCTTCGCCTGTAACCTTTACGAGGACCAAAAATTATCGAATGAAGCTTTCGAAAGGTTGAAGAGGGCATGATGTGACCTCTGCGATGTGGGGCACCCGACGGAGGTGTTCATTGTGTGCAATAATTGTTTTGTTTATTTATTGTACGATTTTCATGACCTTATATCCTTTCTTCCCTCCCTCCCTCCCATACTTCTTTCCTTCTTTAGTTTAGTTTCTTACTTCCTTCGTCCTCTCCTTCATTTCTTTCTTCATTCAATTCCTTCTCCCTTCCCTCTCTTATCCTTCATTCCTTCTCTTCTCGTCCATGCCTCCCTTCCTTTCTTTCCTTCTCTTTCCCTCCCTTCCGTCCTTCCTTGTTTCCTTCTCCCTCCTAGGCTGTCCTCATTTACATATTCATCTAGTAGCGCTTCTCCTCGCACACCCTTCAATTTAATACATCCTTATATTGTGTCTCCATTCTTACTTTATCATCTTCCTTTGTCCTCCCTTTGTCTGTTTATACACATTCTTAGATTGTAAACACATTATTGTATACACATAATTCTATATACAACATTTATACACACTATTTATAAACATCTATAAGTTCCTGGGGTAAATTAGAGTTAAATATGTACAGGAAACCTATAAGTAAACTACTTTAAATGTTTTAGAGTGAGGTAGATAGCTCAAAGATAGTTGTCGAGGTGTTTACGAATTTCCCCATTAGTTTTCAGATTTTAAGACCCATTAGTTAGGCGATTGTAAGACCTTTCTCCCCATTTTGTTGTCAATATTAAGACTTTTCATGTTAGGTATCGAATTTTTTTCCTGGCGAGCGATAGCGAGCCTGCAATTTAATTTAAGACGAACCGGCCTCCGGCCGGGATATTTTTCTATCGAAAAATGTACAAATTTATCTTATTTGTCTTGGGGGGTGTTTTTATATGCCTGATGGAGGCCTAGGGAGGAAACTAAAAAAAATAATAAAAAGATATAATACATGATCAAATAAATACGGCCATCCCCCCTTAACTGTACAGCAAGGAAGATATCACCAGTGGCACCAAGATGGCGGAGGTTGGCCGATCTCTGTCACTATAGGGTCACTAGCTATATCCACCTTACACTTCCTAATCTTTATTAATCTTGGCATTCCCCCTCTGCTTTATGCTTCCTTCTTTCTCTTTATCTCATGTTGTTTACTGTTCGTTTTATATTAATGTCCTTGCTTCTTCTCTCCTTCTCACGTCCCTCCTTTATTATGCCTTCCTTTTATACAGCTTCTACCTGCTATAATTGCATTCTTTATTTTGCTCTCCTTCCTCCTGTTCTTTCCTTCTCTCTTCCTTTCCGCCTTCCTTCCTTCTTTTCTTTCCTTGTGTCCCTGATTTACATATTCATCACCTAAACGTTATTAATCTTGGCTTTCCGTTGCACACTTCTTTCTTTCTTGCTTCGTTTCCTTTCTTCCTTCCTTTCCTTCTTCCTTCCTGTTCGTTCATATCTTCCCCATTTCCTTTCTTTCCTTCTCTCCCTCATCTACACATTCATCAGGTATCTATGTCCTGCTTACGCTTCCTAAATCCTGTTAATTCCCTTACTGTCTTAAGGGAAGATGGTTCACTATTATTATTATATATTTATTATTTTACTAGTTTCCTCGCTAGACCTCCATCAAGCTTAAAAAGACGCCCCTAGACCCCTTTTCAAGATAAAGTTGTACAATTTTCGGTAGAAAAATTTCCCGGCCGAAGGCCAGTTCCTCTTAAATTACAGGCTCGCTATCGCTCGCCAGGTAAAAAATCGACACCTAAATGGCAGGAAAGGTCTTAACATTTACAGAAATTGGGCGAAAGTTTATTAAATCGCTAAACTAATGGGGCTAAAGATGAGGGAGAAAGGGGTCTAGAAAAGCGACATATCTCCCCTTAATCTTCTTCCTCTTCTTTCTTTCCTTCTCATACACTCCCCCCTCATTTAAATATTCATTTTTGTAGTTTTATCCTCCTTACACTTCCTAAACTTTATTATTAATCTTGCCTTTATGTTTAGCACTTCCTTCTTCCTTCCTTCTCTTTGCTACATTCTCATTTCAATCCTCTATTTTATCATTCCTTCTCACTTCTTACCATTCTTTTGGCTTATCCAAATTTGTCTTCTATATGTATACAGCAAAGGGAAGAACAAATAAAAGAAAGTTTACTTTTATTTTGTTTTTCCAGTACTGTATCCTCATTTATCTCCTTTATTTCCTCTCTTCCTCTCCTTCTTCCTTCCCTTTGCCGTATCCTCATTTCTCTCCTTTATTTCCTGTTTTCCTTTCCTTTATCCTTCCCTTTGCTGTATCCGCATTTCTCTCCTTTATTACTCTCCTTCTTTCTTTCTCCTTGCCTTTCTTCCATACGGCTTCCTTCTATTGTTTTAGCCTTACGTGTTTCTCTTCCATCGCTTTCTTTTCTTCTTCATTCATTTGCTTTTACATCTGCTATCTCTACTTCACCCCTTCTATCTTCCTTTCCTCATTCATTCCTTTGTTTACATTTCTTTCTTCTCTACTTCACTTGTTGTCTTCCTTCCCTTCTCCATTCCTTTGTTTATATTCCTTTCTTCTCTACTTCACTTCCTTCCCTTGTCTTCCTTTCCTCCTTCATTCATTTGTTTACATTTCTTCCTTCTCTACTTCACTTGTTCTGTCTTCCTTTCCTTCTCCATTCCTTTGTTTATATTCCTTTCTTCTCTACTTCACTTGTTCTGTCTTCCTTCCCTTCTCCATTCCTTTGTTTATATTCCTTTCTTCTCTATTTCACCCCTTCCTCACTTCTTTCCCTTGTCTTCCTTTCCTCCTTCATTCCTTTGTTTATATTTCTTTCTTCTCTACTTCACTTGTTCTGTCTTCCTTCCCTTCTCCATTCCTTTGTTTATATTCCTTTCTTCTCTATTTCACCCCTTCCTCACTTCCTTCCCTTGTCTTCCTTTCCTCCTTCATTCCTTTGTTTACATTTCTTCCTTCTCTACTTCACTTGTTCTGTCTTCCTTTCCTTCTCCATTCCTTTGTTTATATTCCTTTCTTCTCTATTTCACCCCTTCCTCACTTCTTTCCCTTGTCTTCCTTTCCTCCTTCATTCATTTGTTTATATTTCTTTCTTCTCTACTTCACTTGTTCTGTCTTCCTTTCCTTCTCCATTCATTTGTTTACATTTCTTCCTTCTCTACTTCACTTGTTCTGTCTTCCTTTCCTTCTCCATTCCTTTGTTTATATTCCTTTCTTCTCTATTTCACCCCTTCCTCACTTCTTTCCCTTGTCTTCCTTTCCTCCTTCATTCCTTTGTTTATATTTCTTTCTTCTCTACTTCACTTGTTCTGTCTTCCTTCCCTTCTCCATTCCTTTGTTTATATTCCTTTCTTCTCTATTTCACCCCTTCCTCACTTCTTTCCCTTGTCTTCCTTTCCTCCTTCATTCCTTTGTTTATATTTCTTTCTTCTCTACTTCACTTGTTCTGTCTTCCTTCCCTTCTCCATTCCTTTGTTTATATTTCTCTCTTCTCTACTTTACCCTTATTCTTACTTTCCTTCTTCAACCCTTTGTTTATATTTCTGTATTCTCAACTTCACCATTACTGTCTTCCTTTCCTTCTCTCCCTCATTTGCATAATGATCTTGTAACTATATCCTCCTTAAGGGGAGATGGTTCACTTTTTGGGCGTTATTTGCATGTATTTATTATTTTTCTAGTTTCCTCCCTAGACCTCCATCAAATAAAAACAAAACAAAAAAACATTAGATCCCCCTTCTAGATTGATTTGTAAATTTTTCGGCAGAAAAATTTCCCGGCCGAAGGCCGGTTCTTCCAACATTACAGGCTCACTATCGTTCGCCAGGGAGAAAATCGACACCTAAATAGCACGAAAGGTCTAAATATTGACGAAGAAATGGGGCGAAAGGTCTTAAAATCGACGAACTAATGGGGCAAACATCTTAACATCAGAAAACTAATGGGGCTAAACATGAGGGAGAAAGTGGTCCAGAAAACCAGCCCATCCCTCCTTAATCCGGCGTCACAGGAGCAAGTGTATCGGCTACATGTATCGGAGCCTGGAAGCCGCTACCATTTTTCATCTTATTACCTCCGCTAACGAAGTTGGACGGAGGTTATGTTTTCGCCTCCGTTTATCTGTTTGTTTGTTGTAAACAAAATATCTCATAAATTACGAACCGATTTACACAACATTTGGTGGACAGTAGGATAAGCGCCAAGGAAGAAAAGATTCAATTTAGGAGGCGAAATGGAGATTGTCACGAAATCTGGTGGGCAGATACGATATGCACCAAGGAAGAAGTGATTCAACTTGCAAGGCGATCCCTCCCTTTGCAGGCAAGAACTTTTTTCTGGAGGAGCCTGGAGTCATATAAGGAAAACAACAAATATTATAATAAGTATTGTACTTCTGTTTTCTTAAATATATATTTTCAGTTGTTATTTTCACACTCTGTGGGGGTTCTTTTTCCTAACTATTTTTCATCCGCTCCTAAAGTCGGAGGAAGTGGTGGGTGGGGAGAGAGCCTTATGCTTTACTGTCTTTGTCTTCAAGTCGGTAGCAACTATTATTATATATTTAAGGCCAGATTGCCTAGTGTGGACCGCAAAGCCTGTGTGGCCTGTGTATCTATGTAACTATATAACTCTATGTAACTCTCCCCGTGAACGAACTGACGTGGGTGGATATTGGTGTGTCAGCCTGGCCAATATACACTACACACAACTGTCTCCTATCCCCAAGCTACTAGATATATGGGATTATCTGTGTGTGTGTGTGGCCAATATAACTACAGTACACACAACTGTCTCCTACCCCGGCACTACTAGACAAAGTATATAGTGTATATACTTTGCTACTAGATATATGGAGTCGCCTACACACATACACACACAAACACACACATAAGCAACGGTGTGTTTGTCTGTACAAAATGGAATTATGCATGCCTACGAGTACATTTGTGTAACCTAAATAAAAACTATACAGATCAAACTTAATCTAACCTAACCTTTCCTATGTAACGTTACTTAGCTGAAACACTTGGTTTAAAATATGTTAACCCTTTGAACCTTATGACGCATTTTGACTCTTTATTCTGGCTATTATTAGTCGATTTTATTCAGATTAGGAAGGGTATATGGAATTCATAGGGTTAATTGAGATAGTATTTACCCTTTTCATTCTCACTTATCCTCCTAAGCTGTATAACATCGTCTAATAATAGCCAGAATAAACTGTCAAAATGCATAATAAGCCTCAAGGGGTTAATCATGTGTGTACATTTAAATTGTCGGTTTAATCTAGCTTTTCTCAAAAACCGTCAAATATCATGAACTTTGTGCCCAATGCTTGTCCACACACGCACACATAAATACACACACACACACTAACACGCACATAAACACACCAACACACATACATAAACACACTAACTAACACACACACATACAAACACAAACACACACGCACATAAACACACTAACTAACACACTCACACGCATACACTCACACACACAAACAAACACACGCATACAAAACCTCTTCCATTTCCCCTGCCCTCATCTCGCCAACAATTCCATTACTAAGCTGTCCCTCCTCTTCTTTAAAATCTTCCTTCCTTTTGCTGGAGATTCCCTTCCTCACAGCAGACATGTTATTTCGGGCACGTCGTGAGGTTAGAGGTTTTCAGTCACTGTTTATAAAGGGTTTTGGGTGTGTCTATGTTCTGTATTAAATTGGCTTGTTATCGTTATTTCTATCATGTTCTTATATATATACGTACGTCCACAAGCCATAATAATGTCCCATCCATTTAAATCTTTGAAATTTTACATCAAAATTCATAATAATTTGCAATATTATATTGCATTGTATTCCCTTTGGGTTCGCTCCAAGATTTGAGTGTCTTTGTTGATCATATTTAATACAAAAATGTAAGCATAATTTATCTAAAATCATGTCATCCCATTTTCTAGGGCTTAGGCTAACTATGGGATTTAGCAAGATGCGGTGGTTAAGGCTCATGATCTTCTATTTAACATTTCACTTCCTGTATTTAGCATTTCCTTAGTTCTATCATTACTCTTCCTCATTTTTTTTTGTAATGTCCCTTCCTCTTTGTTAACACTTGTCTTCCTATTTCTAAACATTCCTCTTTCCATTACACCCCCCACCCTCCCTTCCCTCTGAAGATTTGTCCATCCGTGACCGACATGTTTTTTCAAGGACGTTGCAGGGTGTGTAAATATTTTCTCAAGGGAGTCTGAGTTTTTCTCCTTTTGTTTTGAATGAACTCAGTACAGTGTGTGTATTTACTGTACAGAGTTGTGTTGGCTAACTATGTTGGCTCCTCTGACTAGTAAGCAAGCGCAAATTAACGCGGTCGGTTCACTGTTGTTGTTGTACTACTTGTTCATCTTTATCCAAAAAGTTATCTGGCAGGATTCAACAAAATATCTGAGAGCAAGTTACATGAGGCCACAAGAGGGAAAGTGGAAAGGAGGGGGGGGGGGTTACCGCGGCCCAAATGACCAGGTGGCTTAACCCAAAATCAGCCACAGCCTGTAACAGCCCTGTAGCCTATAATGGCTAAGTGAAGGGAACCAATTCGACTGCAGCCTAATTAGCCCTATGGGCTATAAAATGAACCAGTGTTCAATTCGGCCGCGACAAACATAGCCATATGACCCAAACGGTCTTGTGACTCAAAATGGCTGCTCGGACTATAGACGAAAACCTAAACTGAAAGTATGATATAAATTACGTATGCATTAGTTTATCAAAGATAGGTGGTATATTATACAGAATGCGACATGAACTAACAGATGAGGCAAAGACAAATATATACTATATATTGTGATACTCTCGGATGATATCGTATATTGTTTATCAATTTGGGGATCTACCTGGCCGTCTTATATGGTCAATGCATTTAGACCTCAAAATATAATTTTAAGAACTACATCATTTAACGGGAAATGTGACTCATCCGACATAATATTTTCATCTCTTACACTGTTAAAATTTAACTTTATATTTAAATGCTTTCTCGTCTTATATAAATGCTTTCTCGTCATGTCCAAACATAGATATATAACATGTGATACCATTAAACATAAATTATTTATCTTCCTGAAACATTCTCATAATACGAGGGGAAATAGCATTAACTTTGCTTAAATATCGGGATTTTCTTCAACACTTATGTAATTTCAGCATGTAAACGATTATAATGTTTGTAGTGTGGAAGGTACTGCCTAAGTTGGAATCAGGATACAATAAAATTATTTCCATGTCTGCTAAAGAGCTCCGGCTCAGCAGACTATGCTGTGTGATCTTTATATGCGTTTAATTTCAAGATAATTGTATTATTTTATGGCAATAAATCTTGAATTTCAATCTGAATTTTGACTGCAGATCAAAATGTCCCTGTGGCCCAAAACAACCCAGCGGGCCGCTGGGTTGCCTCTGCCCAAAGGGTCCGTGATACAAAATATACCCATGGTCCAAAATATACCCATGGTCCAAAATATACCCATGGTCCAAAATATACCCATGGTCCAAAATGTCCCATGGCCCAAAATATCCTCGCGGCCCAATTTGGTCACAAACCAAAGCCTAAATCCATGGTTGATCCCAACATTGTTCACTTGGCCTACGTTGGCAGATCAGCCCAAAAATAGCTGTTTGGCCCTTTTTGACAACATTAATTCATTTGACCGTTCAGAATAGTTTGAGTTCATTCCATTTGTGTAAACAGGGAGGTAGGGATAAGACGTGCATTAAATGGCAGACATGTGGGGGGTCACTGAGGTGTTCGTTGTTGTTGTTGTTGTTTGTCTTTTTTCTAACATCTCATTTCCATTCCTCTTTGTATATTTGTTTCTTTTTCTTACTCAACATCCGTTATTCCAGCATATATCATTTCGGCGACATCGCAGGGTCGTACGTGCTCGATCCAGGTGTGTATATACTGTAATTGTCCGTGGGTACCCTGGCCTTTCTCTTTGTATTCCAAATTAACTCTTTATAAGGGTATATCTATGAGTTGTGTTGGATGGTTTACAGTGCATAGAAAATTACGTTTACTGGTTTATAAATTCTCTGTTTTCCTCGCCCAACATTTGTTTTCCCTCTTCTGTGTCGTTTCACTTCCTCTTTCTCGAAATTCTGTCTTCCAACATGTTATTTGATGGACGTCGCGAGGTTTGAAGTGCTCAGTCCGGGTGTGTAAATATTTTCCCAAGTGTGCCTCGGTCCATCTTGTAGTTTGTATTAACCCGATGTAAGAATGTGTATATATAAGAGTTGTATTGGCTGGTTAATTTTGTGTGGTCCTTGGTGTGTCTATCGGCTTGTTAATTTTTCTTCTGTAGAATACCTCAATAACTTATAGATGTAATTAGTCTTAGATAATGGTATGTGACAGTCAGATAATGGCATCATTCACTGTATTAATACACGACCCCGTTGCCGGCCGAAGCATACTATTACTTGAATTGATTTGTATTGAAGCAGATTTTGCAAATTTACTTGAATTGATTTGTATTGAAGCAGATTTTGCAAAGTTCTAAGAAGTTATTAAATAAATACGAAGTCAAGTTTATTAAGTATTCAGTATCCTTTCTGTTATCATTATAGACTGATATATGCTATATTAATTTAATAAATATATTCCCTCAAATAACAGAGGGTGGTGGTGGCGACAAACTTATACTACATCAACTATAACTAGTATACTGTATGGTGGAATATATATATATATATATATATATATATATATATATATATATATATATATATATATATATATATACTGCATATATATACTGTATATATATATATAGGCCTACATATATACATACAATATATATATATATATATATTGTGTGTGTGTGTATGTGTTGAATATTGTAATATTGTTTGCATGTGTGGGGAGGATCCTCTCACACAGCACTTCTTGACAAAGTAGAAAAGAAAGCCTTTCGTCTCATTAACTCACGACCACTCACTGACTCTTGGCAATCTCACTCTCTTCGTCGCAATGTTGCCTCTCTCTCGCTATTCTACCGCTATTACAACAAGTGTTCGTCATAGCTCTCTCAGAGTATACCACCTCCTCTACGTAGAGTACGTAGCACCCGTCTTGCAACACAATCCCCTCCTTACTCTGTGCAACTCTCCAATCTAAGAGTGAAACGATATTCCTAATCTTTCTTCTATTCAACAACTGAACTCTGGAACTCTCTCCCTGAATCCATCTGTCCCTCATCCTCTGACTTAAATTGTTTCAAACTCCATGTGTCCAGGCATTTTGGCTCGATCATTCCTTGATTTTAGCCCTGTCACTCTATCAACTCAGGGGGAGGCACTCGTCACAGGCAGTTTTGCCTTTTGTCTTTCTCATCCACATAATAAAAAAAAGAGAGAAATTATTTTAGATAAATCTACTATTCCACGTACTCGATCGCTATCCAAGGAATTCGCAAGTAAATATAAGTGACGATGGCATTAATACTAGTGTGAAGAGATTTTGTGATCAATGGATCATTCCTATGCTATGCCTCTCTCTCTCTCTCTCTCTCTCTCTCTCTCTCTCTCTCTCTCTCTCTCTCTCTCTCTCTCTCTCTCTCTCTCATTTATTCTCCACCTAACCTCTGAAAGCCATCCATTCCAGTTACTCCCTCCCTCCTTCTTTCCACTCCTCCGTCTTCCAGCTTCCCAATATCCTCGTTCCTCTGATAAATCGTCTCTTCCCCGGCCTTTAAGTCTCTCGGCTTGGGAACTACTAACGTGAAAATAATGAAATACTGACTTTCTAACTTTCTTTTAAGACTCTTAAGACTCAAGAAAGTTTGCATGTAAATAATGTAAAATGCAATGTGATATGCCATTAAAGAACAAGAAAGTCACAATCCGGTATTCTCATCCCTTGTCATCGAAGAAGGGGATATCAATCTTCCAGGTGACCCAAGAGCATCATGATGAGTCTCCCTTCAAGAATGGTTTGTCCATCGCCCACTCACAGACTTTACCGATGCCATTTTCATTGCCGAGATCAAAGTTGCTGCTGAGACCGTCGCCTCCCACATGAAAAAATAGATCATCCCCAATTATATAAATTAATGTGCAAACATCTAGCTTTACCATGGAATGACTTTTGCTTCCGTGGCCGGGGACCCTCGGAGAGTGCTGAACGCATTACCGAGGTAATCCTCTCGGGCACGGAAGCGTACATTCCATTTTCTTTCTCTCAGTCTAATGAAAAATAATCTTTGTTTACTCACGCTTGCTCTACTGCTGTCCACAACAAGGAGGAAGCATTCAAACGGTACCGTCGCCTTCAAACTAAAGAATCTCATACTTCCTATGTTTCTGCCCAGAATCAAGACAAATATATCCTTCGACTCACCAAACATTCTTTCATCAATAATATAGGCACTGAACTATCCAACTCTAGCTCTCCCCAAGCCTTCTGGTATCTAGCCAAAAACCTCTACAACAATTGTTCTTCTTCGTCTTTTTCTCCTGTTTTCCACTCTGACGGCACTACCGTCACTTCTTCCTCTGACAAAGCTGAACTCTTCGCTAACACTTTCGCTAAAAACTCCACTTTGGATGATTTTGGTGTTATCTCCACCCCCCTACTCCTACTCCTCTCCTACTTATGCCTAATATCCAAATATCTTCTAAAGATGTACTTTCTACCCTCTCTGGGCTCAATACTAAGAAGGCGTAAGGTCCGGACGGTGTTCATCCTGTTGTACTAAAAAACTGTGCTTCCATGCTGACTCCCTGCCTAGGCAAACTCTTCCGTCTCTGTCTCTCTTCTAACGTCTTCCCTTCTTGCTGGAAGCTTGCTCTCATTCAACCTGTCCCAACAAAGGGTGACCGCTCTCAACCCTCCAACTATCATCCAATTGCTCTCATTTCTTAGAACTCTAAAGTTTTTTAAACTATTCTTACCTCAAAATGTCTTAAGCATTTAACCCTATAGTACCATACGATACAGTAATAAAAGTCCCCCCCCCCAGTCCCAAGCAATGTGGCCAAAATGGCAACATAGAACAACCTCCCACCTCAAAAGATGGAGAAATACTGGCTCTCTGAGCCTGCAGAGGCTTGGATATAAGCTGAAAAGTGTTGCCAACTCTAGAGCAGGGCTCAAACGGTCATGGTACCAGGCACTGCTTGATACTGGCAGTTACAAGGAAAGTATATTACTGACGGCTCCCTGACGTTGCTGGGACTGGGAAGTGATTTATCTACTGACGGCAGGGAGCCGTTGCTGGTACTGAAGGGGTTAACTTCCCATAACTTACTCTCAGACCGCCAGTATGGCTTCCTTAAAGGCCGCTCTACTGGTGATCTTCTTTCTTATCTTACTAACTCTTGGTCATCCTCCAATCGGGATTTCGGTGAGACTTTTTCTGTTGCGCTAGACATATCGAAGGCCTTCGATAGGATCTGGCACAAATCCCTCATTTCCAAACTAGGCTCCTTCGATTTCTATCTGTGCCTTTGTCTCTAATTTCCTTTCCGGCCGTTCCATAGCTGCGGTTGTAGATGGCCACCGTTCACTTCCTCAACCTATCAACTCCGGTGTTCCTCAGGGTTCTGTCCTATCTCCAATTCTCTTCATAATATTCATTAACGACCTTCTCAACTGCACCTCCAGCTTCATTCACTCATGTGCTGACGACTCTACGTTGCACTATTCAACTCGACTTCCACAACATTATTCACAGCAGGAACTCCAAAATTCACGTAAGGAGGCCATATAGCACCTATCTTCTGATCTCTCTACTATCTCCAATTGGGGCAGAGAAAACCTTTGTACTTTCAATGCTTCCAAAACTCGATTCCTCCATTGTCTACTTGTCGCTCACTACTAGAAAACTTGACCTACTCTTCAACAACATACATATTAACCCTTCATCTTCTCTTATTATTCTTGGTGTCTCTTTTTCTTCAGATCTCTCTTGGAAAGATCATATTACCACTCTTACTATAACAGCTTGGGTGTGCTCAATTGCCTCCGGGGGGTTCTTTACCCCTGCGCAGCTTCTTTTTCTATACAGGGGCACAGTGCGTCCATGTATACTATAAAAGATTCAATTAGAAATAAACCAGATTCTGCAACTAAATTTGTTACATATAGAACAGTGTTAAACCCTGAGCTTAAAGGGCATGACGTGTATTCTAACAAGGATTATATACCAGACCATACACGCATAGCATTTTCAAGATTGCGTTTGATGTCTCATAACTTAAAAATAGACACAGGAAGATGGAGCAGAACACCGGCAGAGTTTTTTTTTTGTTTTTTTTTTTTTTTTTTAAAGAGACAATGAACGGAGGAAGGAAAAACACAGATAAAACAAAAAGGTCCATGTGCCTAAAGGCATCCTCCATTCATAAAATGTTTGTAACAACTGGATTTAAACATTTGTAGATTGTAAGTTTGTGGAAAGCAATTCGAGGGAAGTGAATTCCAAAGAGTAGTAGCTCTGGGGATAAATGAATTCTGATATGCAGAAGTTCTGCATTGTGGAGGAGAAAGTGTAAATTCATGGGCGCTCTCAGCTGCCCTAGTTCTACGGGGAAAGATGTGGAGAGGCGGCACAATTGAAGCAAGTTCCTCGAACAATTGCTGTGAAAATATCTGTAGAATAATGCAAGGGATGCAACGTTTCTTCGTATGGATAATGTAGGAAGGTCCTGTGTGATTGCAGGGTTATTGATTAATCTAATAGCTTTATTTTGAATTTTGTCCAACTGCCTCAATGCAACCACTCCACTTCCACCCCACAGAGGTGAACAGTAATCCATCTGAGAACGCACATGACTTTTATATATTACGGCCAACTGCTCGTCAGTGAAGAATTCTCGAACTCTGTACAGGAGTCCCAGTTTTTTAGAGGCATTCTTAGCAATGCTTCTAACATAATGTGTCCAGCTCAAGTTAGTAGTTAATGTTACACCGAGAATGTCAATACTAGGGGAAGTGGGAATATTTACATCATTAACAAATATAAGGGAGTCAGTGAGATTCTGTCGGTTAGAAAATTGAATGTACTTGGTTTTCTGTGCATTAAAGGAAACTAGATTCTTTTGTCCCCATCCATTAATTCTAGAAAGGTCCTGGTTCAGAGAAATTGCAGTGTTTATTTTTTAATTTGTAAGATCGGGTTGGGTGAAAGAATTGGTAAATGTGAAGGAACTGTGGAGTGTTGAGTCATCTGCGTAGGAATGTATTGGATTATGAGTGGTAGATATGAGATCATTGATATGAATGAGGAACATAATTGGGGCCAAAACTGATCCCTGGGGAACACCAGCATTTATTGAGTGAAATTGAGAATAAAGGCCATCTACCATTACACGTATTTTCTGTTATGAAGATAAGAAGAAATTAGTGGAACTAATGATGCAAGGCCGTAGTGTGACATCTTCGACAATAAGGATTGATGCCAGACTCTATCAAATGCCTTTGATATATCCAGTGCTATTGTATGTGTTTCACCACGTTGGTCTGTAGCTTGGTTGATTTGATGCGTAAGAAGGCAAAGCATGTCTGCAGTTGATCGACATCGTCTAAAACCATATTGCCTATCACTGATTAATTTATTATTCTCAAGATGCTTAATTATGTGATTATTTAATATAATTTCAAAGACTTTACCAAGAGTGGAAGTTATAGCTATTGGTCTGTAGTTTGATGGATCTGAAGAGGCACCTTTTTTAGGAACTGGATGGATGTTTGCTTCTTTCCAGGGTACTGGGAAACATGAGTTAAGACTTTGTGGATGTGGAGAAGGAAGGGTTCAGGATGAGGCTCATGTTTTACTAGAGTGCCCTATGTCTAATGATCGCAGAATCAGTTTCAATATGTTAATTTGTCTTCTTTGCCTAGATTGCTAAACGAGAGACAATACTGTGGTGAACTGTGCAAATATATTGACAGGGTTTTTACCCTTAATTGGCGGCGCGCAACTTATGTCGTGTGATATAAAATTTGGACTAAGTGGCGGTTCACAACTTATGTCGTGTGCCATTTTCAGCACGTAATGTTGCTGAGAGAGAGAGCTGAGCGGTGGGACGAGCGTAGTAACCTTATAACCGCTCCACACCACCGCGGTGGACCTACTGATATGAATCCCACCCTTCCCTCCCCCCTCACACTCGCTACACAGGGAATTATGTAGGGAAATTACCTAATTACAGGGTTTTTGCACTCGTGTTGCACGATCGTTGCAAGAGAACCAGTGGTCGTACAAGGATGGTTCAGGTATCATTGGAAAGCTCTGTTTACGCCCTTTCAGGGATAAATACTTGTTTTACGCTCTGGGTCTTATTTAGGCATGAAAATTATCACGTAAACAACCCTATTTAGGGTAAAAAAAAAACGCTGGGCGCTACGGTCAAATAGACCACCTAGCCCGCTAAATAAGGGTTAAACCTGTATACCTAATGTCATACAGTATCCTGTAAGAAAGCAAATATGTTGGTATTAATTGGCTATTTATTGCGTGGTAATTGCGCATGTTGATTTTTTATCTTAATAATCACTGAATAGAGCTGATAAAGCCCTCTTTGATATGTGTATATATTCTTTTTGATGGACAAATTTTTTATTGTACTCACATTATGTAAATCGTGTATTACAATGTATTGTAGATTGTATTTTGTCAATAAACTAACTAACTATTGAGATTGTTCACACATGTGAGGAGGATCCTCTCACACAGCACTTCTAGACAAAGTAGTAAAGAAAGCCTTCTGTCTCATTAAATCACGTCCACTCACTGACTCTTTGCAATCTCTCTCTCTTCGTCGCAATGTTGCCTCTCTCTCGCTATTTTACCGCTATTACAACAACAAGTGTTCGTCAGAGCTATCTCATAGTATACCACCTCATCTACGTAGAGTACGCAGCACCCGTCTTGCAACACAATCCCACCCCTACTCTATGCAAGTCTCCAACCCAAGAGCGAAACGTTATTCTCAATCTTTTTTACATTCAACAGCTGAGCTCTGGAACTTTCTCCCAGAACCAGTATTTCCCTCTTCGTATGACTTAAATTGTCCAGGCATTTGGGCTCGAAGGTCCCTTGATTTTGGCCCTGTCACTCTTTCAACTCTGGGGGAGGCACTAGCTACAGGCAGTTCTGCCTTTTGTCTCCCTCACTCATATATAAAAAAAAAAAAATCTTCCTCCCCTCCACCTCCATATCTTACCTCTCCTCCAGCTCCACTTCTCCCTCCCTAACACTTCCACCTCTCCCCCCCCCCCCCTCTACCTCAACATTTACCTCTCCTCCACCTCAACATCTTCCTCCCATCCACCTCCATATCTTAACTCTCCTCCACCTCCACTTATCCCTCCCTAACACTTCCACCTCTCCGGCCTTCCCTCCATCTCAACATTTCCCTCCCCTCTACTTTCACATTTTCCTCCAAAACAAAACAGTAAAACTTTTAGAGAAAAATATAATCATAAAACAAATCGCAACACGAATTTAGAAACAGACTTTGATGCCAAACAAATTAACTTGATTTTGTTTTCAAAGCAGTTTATAAACAGTATGAGGAGAGAGCAGTCGATATAGTGCCCCATAAGTGACTTATTAACAAAGTGAAAGTCCATTGTATAACAGGACACACACAGTTTATAAACAGTATGAGGAGAGAGCAGTCGATATAGTGCCCCATAAGTGACTTATTAACAAAGTGAAAGTCCATTGTATAACAGGACACACACAAAAATGACTCGAAGGTTGGCTCTCAGATCGTAAACAGCTAGTTGTAATAAATGGAAATGAATTAGGCTGGTGTAGTGTAAACAATGGCATTCTCCAGGGTTCTGTGTTGGGATCTGTCTTTTATATAATTTACATAAATGACATTGACGTAGGGATAAAATGTAAAATATCAAAGTTTGCAGATGACACAAAAAATTACTAATAAAGTACATTGGTAATAATTTAACAACATTCACAAAGACTACTCAATGAATAGAAATCAACATTCAAATTCTGATAAAGAAAAGGATCTGGGAGTTATAATATTGAGTGACCTAAAGCCGAGTAAACAGAGTACATAGGCAGTAAAAATTGCAAATAAGTTGGTGGGATTCATTGGTAGAACGTTGAATTAAAAAAGAAAAAGTCATATTTACTCTATGCAATTCACTTATGCGTCCCTATCTAGAATATTTGGTGCAGTTCTGGTCACCATACAACAGTCAGGACATTAATAAACTGGAAAAAGTACAACGCAGTAACAAGAAGGATACCTAGATTGCGAAACAAACCTTACGAGGAGCGTCTAGAGGAACTAAATTTGTTTAGCCTAACCAAGCATAAATTTATAGGTGATCTAATAGAGGTCATAAAAAATGGTAAGGAATTCATCAACCTAAATGTAAGTGATTACTTCACTATCGACCAATCAAACTTCACTAGAAACAATGTTGGTAAGATTGTAGGAAAATGTTTTCATTCTATTGAAGCAAAACACTTCTTCAACTGTGTTGTTAACTTTTGGAACAGACTGCCTTCAAACATTGTGAACTGCGATAAAGTTGAGACTTTCAAGAACCGTCTAGGTAAATACTTGGCCACTAACCCTTAATTAACACTATTTCTTTCAGAATAACTCTAACTCGAAATGAAAAAAATACCAAAGATTGCAATATAAATAGAATGTCTGCATTCTATTTACCCTTAGCCGAAACTATGTTTGTTTGTTGTTTGTTTCATCTCTCACCAAGATCTTAGATGTAGAATTAGTATAGACTACTAATTAATATCCTTTCATCCTATCCTATCCGAAATGTTAATGTCAGTTTTCTATGGACAACTGCATGGTATATTTCACCAACTGTTTCCACGACAACATAAACTGGAGGGAGTGGTGGGTGAGGAGGAGCCTACTGTTTTGCCATCCTTTTCTCTACCTAGTAGTTACTAGCTTAGCAGCAGATATCCAAACTGCCCCTTAAGGACCAATAGGTTTGTTGCAGTTTGTAAGTCCTTTGTATACCTTTGTATTATTTTGTACTCCCCTCCACCTCCACTTCTCCCTCCTCTCCACCTCCATATCTTACCTCCCCTCCACCTCCACTTCTCCATCCCCTCCACCTCCACATCTTCCTCCCTTCCACCTCCATATCTTCCTCCCCTCCACCTCCTCCTCCCGTCCCTCCACCACTGCCCTCCTTCTCCTCCTCCACCGACTCTAGTGTTTACATTCTAACCTCCAGGTGAGGCCAAATTGGATCATAAGCTAAGTAATGAAATAACACCCACGCCCAAAAGAGAGTGTGTGTGTGTGTGTGTGTGTGTGTGTGTGTGTGTGTGTGTGTGTGTGTGTGTGTGGGTGGTTATTTGTGGGTGTGTGTGTGGGTGGGTGTGTGTGTGTGTGTGTGTGTGTGTGTGTGTGTGTGTGTGTGTGTGTGTGTGTGTGAGAGAGAGAGATACTTAAATGAGAGATAATTACATTAAATTAACAAAGAATAGTAACCATCTCAAAAATCGTGCGATATATTCCGAGGGGACACTCTAGGTGAAAAGGAAAAGATTGAGTGGTAGGCTACATTATAGATGTACATAGGTTTACGTAGATACACTGGCCACACAAACCTTACGATCCCGGTGAGGTGGTCAGGACTTCATTCTAGTGCAAATAGCAAATCCTATAGTAAAGGAAAGTGGAAGGAAAGGAAAATAAAGAAAAAGATATTGAGAGACAGAGAAAGGTCATACGTATCAGCTCAGTATCAAAAAGAGTTAGAAGAGATAGCAAACTCAATAGTATAGGAAAGTGGAAGGAAAGGATAACAAAGAAGAAGAGATTGAGAGACAGAGAGAAAGGTCATACGTATCAGTTCAGTATCACAAAGAGTTAGAAGAGATAGCAAACTCACTGATAAAGGAAAGTGGAAGGAAAGGATAACAAAGAAGAAGAGATTGAAAAACTAGATATCAACAGTGTCCGACCCACAACCCTCCTTTGATCATCAACAAGAACAATAAATAACAACAAAGTCAATCCTTCAGACATTCATATGGAGGGGAGGAAGATGTGGAGGAGGAGGGGAGGAAGATGTGAAGGTGGATGGGAGGGAGAGGTGAAGGTGGATGGGAGGGAGAGGTGAAGGTGGATGGGAGCGAGAGGTGAAGGTGGATGGGAGGGAGAGGTGAAGGTGGAGGGGACGGAGAGATGAGGTGGAGGGGAGGGAGAGATGGAGTGGAGGGGAGGGAAATATGGAGGTGGAGGGGAGGGAGAGGTGAATCTGAAGGGAAGGGAGGTGGGGAGGAAGATGTAGAGGTGGAGGGGAGGGAGAGGGAGGGGTGGAAGTGAAGGGGAGGGAGGGGGTGAACTGGAGGTGGAGGTGGAGGAGAGGGAGAGGTGGAAAGGAGAAATATAAATTATGAAGGATGAAAATAATATAAGGGTGACCGGACCACTAAGCCAGGAGCTCTCAACCAGTGCCACCTCAACCATTACTCTTTGGTTAGGTTAGGTTAGGAGTTGAAGATGGCACTGGTTAACACTATCTGGTCCGGCGTCCTGTGGGTTATTAGGATATTTTGTTTATAAATATTGAGGATTTTGCTTGTTTTTTTCCTTGTTCGAGCAATGTTCTCTAGTTTGTCCCCTTGGCTAACAAAAACTCCTTCCCAGACTTCCATCAAACTACAAAATGCCCACCCAGACCCATTTAAATCTAAATTTATACATTTTTCGATTGAGAGATGTATCATCTGAAGGTCGATTTCTTCTAAGTGACAGGCTTGCTATCGCGTCGCTCAGAATATTATCGACACCTGAATGGGGTGAAAAAAACCCTAATAGAACGATACAGGGGAGTTCCAAAAAGACCTCTCTCGGACTAAATAGGGTTCAGTTGGTACTGGATAAAACTGTCTACTGGTTAAGGGGAGACAGACCGTTTTTCTGGACCTCCTTCTCCCTAATGTTTAGCCCCACTAGTTTTGACATTTTAAGACGTTGGTTCCATTAGTAGATGGGTGGATGGGCTCGTTAGCCTTGGTCGGCAACTCATCTAGGGGAGACAACCTTATACAAATCCGGGTGGATGGGACTCGTCAGCCTTGGTTGGCAACCTGTCTAGGGGAGTAAACCTGATACAAATCCGTACTGCTTACCTAAGGGTAAGGCAGGTTAGTGGATGGATTAGCCGAACACCACTGTAGAAAAATAGTGCTAACAAGATACACAGAGGGCCTCGGAGTCGGACGGATCCTAAATTGAGTGGTCAATCCTGTAAGTCCTTCACTAAACTGGCTCGGGTTGTCCCTCTCACTGGGAATAGGTCCGCTTGGGGGCATTCTGTGTATGGCCACCCTCGTAAGGGGAGTAAGGCGTCCGGCAATAGATAGATAGATAGATAGGTTCCATTAGTTTGGGAATTGTATGACCTTTCACCCCATTTCTTTGTCAATATTAGGACCCTTCGTGCCATTTAGGTGTCGATTTGTTTCCTGGCGAGCGATAGCAAGCCTGTAATTTTAGGAAGAATCGGCCTTTGGTCAGGACATTTTTCTATCGAAAAATTTACAAATCTATCTTAAAGGGGGGTCTAGAGGGTGTTTTTCTAAGCTTGATAAAGATCTAGTGAGGAAACTAAAAAAAAACATATGAATAAATGAATTAATAGACCAAACAAACAGCCACTGTCCCCTTAAGTTGTTCACGAGGCCAGTAACAGACCGTAAGAACAAGAGAACTGAGTGGAGGAAGGAGAGAAAGAGAGTGAGAGAGAGAGAGGCCACTGGTCGAGGAAGATAAGGGAAATGGTAGCAAGAAGAGGTGGCTTACAGGAACATACACACGTCCACATACATAAACTCTCACACACACACTCTTGTAAGCACGTATACACATGTGCACTTACACTACACCACCACCTCCACCTTTCCCCCTAACCCCTACACACAACACGACACAACAATCCCACATATAACCCTCCCCACCCACTCCTCCCTCAAGTACAAAAATCACACCCCCTACTCTCGTACAGAACAATCCACTTTCCCACACATATAACACCAGCACATACAAGTCCACAAAACTCCACCCACTGCACACACACACAACACATAATCCCTCTCCTGTTACTACCACACACACACACACACACACACACAAACACACACTCCCCCCACCACATAAACACACACATACATTCAATTTTTCATATCCCAACAGCCTGAAAATTGGAAACCCACCTCCACTACCCACCGTAACGCAATACCGCCCGCACCCTCCGTTCCCTCCGTCAATAAATACGTCCTGCGGTGTTAGATATCAACCCCGTACATCACCAGGCGGACCCGATACAAAATGAAAAAGGTGAATCCAGACCGCCCGGAAAGTGTAGTGCCTCCGTACGTTGCACCGCGGCAACGAATGGCCTTGTGGGTGTGTGTTGGTCCTGATATTTGAACGGGGGTATTTCGCGGAGGTCTAGATATTTTTGTTTTATGTGTGTGTGTATGTCGTTGTATTTGTATACTGTATATATATATATATATATATATATATATATATATATATATATATATATATATATATATATATCTTTCTTTCTTTCATGTTACGGTCCTTCTTAAACCGTATAAAATCGTTAGCCAGAATATAAAGTAAAAAAGACGTTATCGTGCAGAAGGGGTTAAGGGGGGTCACCGGCTTTTGTTTTATCTTTCTCTCCTTTTCTCTCTTTCCCTGGCTTGTATCCATTCGGACCCATTCAACCAACTGTTTTAAGACGTTTATCCACATCCAGGTCTCGATATCTTCCTGGCGAGCGATAGCGAGCCAGCATTATATCCGGCTTCGCCGGAGAAATTTCTCTATCGAAAAATGTACAAATTTAGCTTCCTGTCAAAACAAAAATATGTATATGCTGGCTCGCGGGAAAATATTGAAACCTGGATGAGGGTAAACGTCTTAAAACAGTAGGCTGAATGGGCCGAATGGATACAAGCCAAAGCGAGAGGGAGAGAAAGAGAAAAATAGCGAGGTGGGCTCCCTTAAGCATATTACTTATTCTTTGTGTATTACTGAGATGAGAATATGAGTTAATGTTTACTTGTTCGTTTTACGTAAACTTGTAAGCATGAGGATTATACTGCAATATAGTTTGATAGCTGGGTTTGTAGCACACACACATAGACACACACTAATAGATGGAGGGGATAACCTATAGACAATAGTACGGATGTCAATAATTGACATCCGTACAAAACAGACTACAACTGGATCACGGAAAAGGGTTATGTAGTGCAGAGAGAGAGAGAGAGAGAGAGAGAGAGAGAGAAAACAAAAGAGAGAGAGAGAGAGATAGACAGATATAGAGAGAGAGTATTGAATCCCATGTTGTGCTATATATTCTGATATACAGGATAAATTTGTCTGGGGTTTTGTCCATTAAGGTTTTTTCCATTAAGGTTTTTTCCATTGGGATTTTATCCATTGGGGTTTTGTCCATTAATGTTTTGTCCACTGGGGTTTTGTCCACTGGGGTTTTGTCCATTGGGGTTTTGTCCATTGGGGTTTTGTCCATTGGGGTTTTGTCCATTGGGGTTTTGTCCATTGGGGTTTTGTCCATTGGGGTTTTGTCCATTAGGGTTTTGTGCATCCACCTCGTTCCCCGTGTGAGTGATGTGAGTGAGTTTGAGGTATTAGCACAATTCATGTTTGAGCGGATCCCAGGAGTGCTATAGCTTTTGTTGGGTGAGCTGCGTTGTTTATTACTTGTCTGTGTGTGTGCGTGTGTAGGTGTGTGTGAATGTGTAAGTGTTTGTATACATAAGTGTATCTGTTTCAGCGAGTGTGTGTGGTATGTGTGTGTGTTAGTGTGTGTGTAGGTGTGACTGTGAATGTCTAAGTATGTGTATGTGTAAGTGTATCTGTGTCAGCGAGTGTGTGTGTAGGTGTGACTGTGTATGTGTATGTGTAAGTGTATCTGTTTCAGCGAGTGTGTGTGGTATTAGTGTGTATGTGAGTGTGTGTGCATCTGTGTCAGTCAGTGTGTGTAACTGTGCGTGTGTGTACAATCCAAAAATCGTAAAATTGTAAATAGTAGTAGCCGCCTTTGATTTGTGTTGCAGATCTAGCACTTAACCAACACTTACCGATAACAGCTTGTATCTGAATAATGTAAATCCTCATGATAATATATTTATAGTGTACTGTATACTCATGCAGCTCGTACCGACATACACACACACACACGCACACAGGGTCACTCATACACAACACACACATAGTCACTCATACACGAAACACACACACACATTCACAACTTTCAACTACGACATCCTCCCTTCTCGTCTCTGTCACTAACACCTGCAGTAGTGTCAACAGAGAGAGAGAGAGAGAGAGAGAGAGAGAGAGAGAGAGAAAGAGAGAGAGAAAGAGAGAGAGAGAGAGAGAGAGAGAGAGAGAGAGAGAGAGAGAGAGATAGAGAAAGAAAGAAAGAAAGAAAGAAAGAAAGAGAGAGAGAGAGAGTAAAATAATTATAACCATAAGTTAAAGAGTGTAAATATTGTGTATGCGATAGTGTGTGTGTGTCTGTGTGTACTGCATACATACTGTGCATACATCCCCTTCCTATGTACAAAACTAACTCTCTCTCTCTCTCTCTCTCTCTCTCTCTCTCTCTCTCTCTCTCTCTCTCTCTCTCTCTCTCTCTCTCTCTCTCTCTCTCTCTCTCTCTCTCTCTCTCTCTCTCTCTCTCTCTCTCTCTCTCTCTCTCTCTCTCTCTCTCTAATGTATGTTAATCTACAATGACCAACACCATACATAAACAACAGCTCACCAGTTATAAAGCCCAAACGCCTGTCACTGAATAATGTAGCGTTAAGGGGGGTCACCTCGCTTTGTTTATCTTTCTCTCCCTCTCTCTTTGGCTTATATCCATTCGGCCCCATTCAGCCTACTGTTTTAAGACGTTTACCCCCTTCCAGGTGTCAATATTTTCCAGGTGAGTGGTAGCGAGCCAGCATATATATATATACCGGTATATATATTTGTTTACAGCAAGCTAAATTTGTACATTTTTCGATAGAAAAATTTCTCCGGCGAAGCCGGATTTTTCCATACAATGCTGGCTCGCTATCGCTCGCCAGAAAAAAATTAACACCTGGATGGGGATAAACGTCTTAAAACAGTTGGCTGAATGGGGCTGAATGGATACAAGTCAGTTAAAGAGAGAAAAGGAGATAAAGATAAAACAAAAGCCGGTGACCCCCCTTAATGCATGTTTAATATGGTAGGTAAGTGTAGGAACATGTTTGTATATCTCACTCGAAAAGAAGAAATCATGTGTAAATATTTCTGATACCAACTATTGATCATAACATAATTGGTGCCGATACATTACTTATTAGGCCGACTGTACAATCACGCTAATAAGTGATGTCTCGGCATCAAGTATGTTTTGATCAATAATTGGTATCAGCAATATCTAAGCTTCATTTCTTCATATCGAGTGAAATATACAAACATTTTCCTTAACTTACCCACCTTATTCAACATCTGACAGTCATTAATACAGCACAGAGCAAGCCAAACGTAATGACAGCTGGGACATGACTTATTAGCGCCACCAACCGTATCAAGCATAAGGGGCCTGTGCATGTTTTCCTGTTTGTTATTAGTATTTTATTCTAGCTTCTCATTTATATGATTTCGTGATACCACCCCCAAATTAGTAAGAACATTACATTACCTAAGAATAACCTGCCGTAATTACATATGACCAAATACAGACTTGGTTTATCACGATCATCCCAAAAAAAACTTGCATAATCTTACAGCTAATCTGACAAAACTCCTAGCATACATGTAATCACCATATACGAAGGAAGGCCGAGAAAGGATTGATGTCTAATGCACAACCCCCCCCCCCCCCCCCCTCCCCTCCCCATGACAGAGGAGGTACGGCAGGCAGTCATCAATAACCAGAATTGCTTTTACGCCCACTGACAAACGAGGTTGGGGGCGGCCATTTGTCACCGCCCGCCACTGCCGTATTTGTTGCACATTACCAGGCATTGCTCTTACACCACCGACACTGCAGCAATTGACGGTGAGGTGCCCGAGGATAAAGTTGTTCCAGATCCAGACACCAACCCATTACCACTCATAACTAGCTGGCAAGACCAACCCATTCCCATTGCTAGCATAAGGACGTGCAACGACAAACAAGAAGAACCGAGCAAACAAAAACAAGGGAGAAACCACCAGAGAAAACGCGACCCAAAGGGGAAATTAGCTAAGATAGCCTTCCCATTCAACATGTGGCCGCACTGTACTACAGCAATTCTATGCAGGTTAACCATCAACCCTACAATATGCACCTATAGACTATCAAACCCACAGTGAAGTGTACACAGAGATGCAAAGTGAATATTTAGAACCAGTGTTAACCTATCATCATATTGCAAATAATGAAGAAATTAACAGGCCAGAAATAACAGAACAGCCTCACATGCCATTTGCAAATATCCTTCAGATCCAGCACAAGTCAAATACCAAAGTTAAACCAGTGCATGCATCACCCCCACATAATTCCCAAGTGCAAACAAACCCTTATGCGACCGCCTCCCTGAAAGAACACAAAGCCAAAGAGTCACCCATGCCCCTCGTGCCCCAAAACTGGGCAATGAAAACGCCTACAAAAACGGAGTCACTATGCGCGCTGAACAAAGTAGAATCAAGCAATCAGCCTGCTGGCTTAAAACAATCTTTGAGTTCTGATCTCGAAGCTCCCAGCATAGAAGGGAGAAGGAAGGGCATTGATTATACCAAAGAAGGAAATTCTTTATTCCCTGGTTATACAAACCAAAGCAGGCCAAGGAATAGCTCAATCCGTATCCACACCAAATGTGGGATTAAGATCGAGCCGCATAATCGAACGCAAGGTAGGCCACTTGACTCTTTCTCTGACTTAACCAACAAAAGTGGGGATGAGATAGAGTCATTAGCTTCACTAACTTTCCTTGATAAGTTTGTAATAGATGAACTAAATATCACTAGTGCAAGTCTGCCAAACCCCTCTAAGCCTATGCTTGCATCACCGTACTTTCTCGAGGTTCAGGACAGTGAAAATCTTAATTGTCCACCTACGCCCGGAAATACTTTGTGTTTACCGAGTGCAGGGGATCCTTTAGTGTCATCCTCCAGGTTCAGCATGAATAGTGATCAAGTGCGTTGTGCCAAGACGAGAGTGAGGAGAAGTAGAGCAGAACGTATGCTGGAACTGTTTGGACCGGAACCTAGCTGGGAAGTGTGAATATTCCAGGTCCCTGTAGTCAAGAAACAAGACAATCGTGCATCTACCAGTGTGCTCCAAACTCGTTCTCCCAGTGTTCTACTCTCTACGAAATCCTTTAAGTGTTTTTCTTTCTTTGTAATGGTAACGATGATTACAGTGAGGGCTTAGACTTAGGTATGTTAAGGTTCACAGTGTTAACGTAAACTTATAAGATTTTCCATTCTTCCCTTCTTTATCTATTATCCGTTGCTCTGATTCGGGATAACAATACACATTCTATCGTGCGGAAAATATATATATATTTCTTCGAATTCAGGCTCCTGTATTCTTCAGCTTGGAAATATATATATGTTTATCCGGTTATAAAGACGTACACTTACACATAAAACTTGAACACTTATTCAGATGTGAATTTATGCGCTACCTATCATCCGGGTACAGATCCAATAGTGAAAGTTCAGTCGCAGAGTAATTGCTTCCTCAGTCACGTATAGTTGACTATTATAATTATTATGCTTTTATGAAGTTATCTTTCATATCTATTACTTTTTGAGTTATTACAGTTTAATTACTTATTCAAGTTGCATTAACTTATTAGTACAAAGGAGTACAAAGGAGTACAAAGGAAATCAAGCAACAACAGATCTAGTGACCCTTCTAGGTTGCTTGTCCTCCAAAACACTAAGGATCAAGTGTCCAAACAGTGGTTTAGAGTGGGTAAGGGAACATTGGAAGGGGAATTACTGCCCTGGAACTAATGTCCGTGGCAGGATTAGGAAGTTAGTAGGGGACAGATGGGTTAGTAACTGAGGGGGGGATAAAATAAAGTTATTCATTTACAAACGCACAGTCGCGGGTTTGATGCGAGATATTTGTCTAGGCGGAGTTTAAATGAATCAACGGTGATGCAGTCTATAACGTTTCGGGGAAGCCCATTCCACAAGTTGACAACTCGATTGAAGAAGAAATTCTTAGATTCGTGTGAGTTAAAGATTTACCAATAATTTTGCAACCGTTTCCCCGCGTGTAATTAGATTGGTCGATAGTGAAGTACTTACTACAGTTCATATTGTCGATGCCTTTGATGATTTTGAACACTTGAATTAAGTCACCTCTTAATCTGCGCTGGGTTAAAGGAAATAGATTTAATTCTCTAAGACGCTCTTCGTATGGTTTGTTCTGTAGGCTAGGTATCATTTTGGTAACTCTACGTTGAACTCGTTCTAGCTTGTTTATATCTTTTTGGTAATAAGGGCACCAGGATTGAACGCAGTATTCCAGAAGAGGGCGGACTAAGGAATTGTAAAGGGTTAGGATAACTTCTTTGGATTTATGCTCAAATGACCTGCCTATAAAGCCAATTTTTATTGTTCATTTTAAAGTCAAATATTGTCCTATCGTCCATACTTATCAGTACTACATTTCCAACATCACAGTAAGTATTATTTACCTACATCCAAGCCATATTTGAGAGCTTTGTATATTAATTTCAGGACTTTATTTATTGTGATTTGAGACTTATCCTCTCTGTGTGTTATTATTCACATGTTCATTTGTAACTTTATTATTCTTTATATATGAATTGTATGTTTACTTTTCCAGAGACATATTGAGATTGTACCCTAGCTATTAAGGAATAAAACCTGTATATCCTTTACCTGTGTGTTTTGTGTTTTATTACTAGAGTGTTGATTAAGAGAGTTAAAATTGATCCCTACCCAGTAGAGGTACATAAGTTGATGATTAGCGCTGATTCCTAAGATGGAAATCGCAATCAGATTATCTCACGTTATTTGAAAACGTGGCATAACAGGCGGTATTTTCGATACCTGTCCAGAAATTTCAGTCCTTAACCGATTCAGGCTATCATGAGACGAACTTAATCAGCTCTGGAAGGTCCTGTACGAATCGAACAGGTAAAGTTTTTTAAACTGTTCTTGCTTCCAAATTTCTTAATCATTTCTCTTCTCATAATCTACTCTCAGATCGCCAGTATGGCTTCCTTAAGGGTAGCTTTACTGGTGATCTTCTTTCATATCTTACTAACTCTTGGTCATCCTTCTTTTGGGACTTCAGTGAGACCTTTTCTTTTGAACTAGACATATCGAAGGCCTTCGATAGAGTCTGGCACAAATCTCTAATTTCTAAACTACCCTCCTTCGGTTTCTATCCCTCCATCTATGCCTTTGTATCTAATTCCTTTCCGGCCGTTCCATAGCTGCGGTTGTGGACGGTCGTCGCTCACTTCCTCATCCTATCAACTTCGGTGTTCCTCAGGGCTCTGTCCTATCTCCTATTCTCTTTCTAATTTTCATAAATGTTCTTCTCAACTGTACCTCCAGTCCTATCCATTCATATGCAGACTCTACCTTATACTATTCAATTAGTTTCCCAGAACGCCCCAGCCAGCAATCCCTCAAAAGCAAGCATAATGAAGCCATACAACACTTATCTTCTGATCTAACTACCATTTCCAATTGGGGCAGAGATAACCTTGTTACCTTTAATGCTTCCAAAACCCTATTTCTCCATGTATCTACCCGCCGCGAACTCCCAGAAGACTATCCCTTATTCTTCAACAATACAAAAATAGACCCTTCATCTTCTCTCAGTGTTCTTAATGTCTCTTTTTCTTCTACTCTCTCTTGGAAGGACCATATTACCAGTCTTGCTAAGGCAGCCTCCCAGAAGCTGGGTGTGCTCAACCACCTCAAGGGGTTCTTTACCCCTGCACAGTTTCTTGCTCTGTAACATGGGCACAGTGCGTCCTTGCATTGAGTATTGTTCACATGTGTGGGGAGGATTCTCTCACACAGCTCTTCTAGATAAAGTAGAAAGGAAAGCCTTTCGTATCATTAACTCCCGTCCACTCACCTACTCTCTGCAATCTCTCTCGCTATTCTATCGGTATTATAATAATTAGTGTTCCTCAGAGCTCTCTCAGTGCATACCACCTCCTTTATGTAGGGTATGTAGTACCCGTCTTGCAACACAATCCCTCCCCTACTCTGTACAACTCTCCAACTCAAGAGTGAAACATTATTCCCAATCATTCTTCTATTCAACAGCTAAGCTCTGGAACTCACTCCCTGAATTCAACTTTCCCTCATCCTATGACTTAAATTGTTTCAAACTCTGTGTGTCCAGACATTTTGGCTCGAACTTTCCTTGATTTTGGCCCTGTCACTCTTTTAACTCTGGGGGAGGCACTCGTCACAGGCAGTTTTGCCTGTGTTTTAATCGTTCATGTGTTCTAATTGGAAAGATTAGCGCAAGATTACAGTTTATGTGTATTAGTTGTTGTTGTTGTTGTTGTTGTTGTTTCCCAGGCTGTCTGGCCAACCAGCCCCAAGGCCCCGAGCAAGGCCAAGGCCATAACCGAGCACCCACACAGAACCTTCCCTGCCTACCAGAAAAAAGCCTGGGCGACCGAAGCCGCTCCCAGGCGAGAAGCTGAAGAGGGTGCGGAAACGCCCGGGATACCAAAGCCCCACCCAAGGCCCTGTGCCCCTCAGCAATTATGAAGGGAAAGCTGAGGGGCAAGAGTTGTATTAGTTGTTGTAAAAATTATGTGTTCAAATATTTCCAAGGATATTTTTTACCTTAGTACAGGCACTCATAAAATTCGTGGGCCTCACCTATTTGTAATTCAGGAAGTACAGTATATCTCTGGAAACGAATTTATGAATACAATTGTCTATACATCAACTACAAAACCATATATAATATTTACTGAAAAGCAAGTTCCATCCATTAATCAATCCAAATAGTTATAATTGCATAAGAAAAACCTACGGGGTCCACTAATGAATTGTTGTAAATGACTATACATACAAACACGAATGTCCCAGAAGGTATTTTATAGTTCTAGCAGTAACGTTACGAAAGCCACACGCAACAAGAACCTCGGCAGAACCTGGAGGCTATGGTAAGGGGGGATGGGCGTATTTAGTTCATCATTTATGTATCTTTATATTATTTCATTAGTTTCCTCCCAATACCTCCATCAAGCTTATAAAAAACATCCATTAGATTCTAGATTAATTTGTCCCGGCCTTGGCCGGTTCTTCCAAAATTACAGGCTCACTATCATTCGCCAGGAAAAAAATCGAAACCTAAATAGCACTAAAGGTCTTAATATTGACAAAGAAATGGGGCGAAGGGTCTTAAAATTGACAAAAAAATGAGCCGAATGTCATAAAATCTGAAAACTAATGGGGCTAAACACGAGGAAGAAAGGGGACCAGAAAAACGGCCTATCTCCCCTTAACACGACGGGTTCAAGTCAATGAATAATAATATCCACGTTGAAGTTATACTGCGGAGTTGTGTGCCCCTATAGTAACCCAGGTCGGTCAACCTCCTCCGCCATCTTGGTACCACTCCGCCATCTTGTTGCCACTCTTAATATCTTCCTCGCTTTACACTCGAATATCTCCACACCCTTAAGGGGTACTACTCGCTTTTTTTGGACCCCCTTGTCCCTCGTGTTTAGCATATTAGTTTTGAGATTTTAAGACGTTCCTTCCATTAGTTTGTCGATTGTAAGACCTTTCGCCCTATTTCTTTGTCAATATCAAGACCTTACGTGCCATTTAGGTGTCCATTTTTTCCTGGCGAGCGATAGCAAGCCTGTAATTTTAAGATAAATCGGTCTTTGGCCGGTAAATGTTTCTACCGAAAAATTTACAAATTTATCTTGAAGGGGGTCTAGGTGTGTATTTGTAAGGTTGACTAGCAGGGGTACCCGGCGTTGCCCGGGTAATAATACTGTACCACCATAATCACCATCACTACTACCACCACTACTACTACTACCATAATCACCATCATCAATCACTACTACCACAATCATCACAATACTACTACTACCATAATCACCGGCCTCGACCTCCCTGTGCCTCATTAAACGGCGACCTCGATTTCGGCCGCTAAATGACCTCCGATTTTGGATCTGACCTCATCCGTACCCCCATTTTGGGTGCTGCGAACAACTTTCGTTCCATACACCTTTTCGATCGGAGGCCTCCTGCCCCAAACGGCCATTTTTTTCTATTCTTGTTTTCAATTTCGGCCTCGAAACGACCTCCGATCGTGGCCTCGCCCCATCTATGACCTGACCCAGGTCAATTGACACCCACGTGCAAAGTTTCAGCTCCCAAGGTCCAAAACTGCGGCCGCCTAAACGCACAGACACACACACAAACTGATTTAATAATATACTGTAGATACGGGTATTCACCATAATCACCATCACTACTACCATAATCACCATCATCAATCACTACTACCACAATCATCACAATACTACTACTACCATAATCACCGGGCTCGACCTCCCTGTGCCTCATTAAACGGCGACCTCGATTTCGGCCGCTAAATTACCTCTGATTTTGGATCTGACCTCATCCGTACCCCCATTTTGGGGGGCTGCGAACAACTTTCGTTCCATACACCTTTTCGATCGGAGGCCTCCTTCTGCCCCAAACGGTAATTTTTTCATTTTTTGTTTTCAATTTCGGCCTCGAAACGACCTCCGATCGTGGCCTCGCCTCCTCTATGACCTGACCCAGGTCAATTGACACCCACATGCAAAGTTTCAGCTCCCCAGGTCCAAAACTGCGGCCGCCTATTAAGAACGCACAGACAGACAAACAGACACACGAACTGATTTAATAATATAGATGGAGGTCTAGCGAGGAAACTAAAAAATATATTAATATATGAATTAAACCCGGCCCATCTCCCCTTAATATACAGTACATCTGGGAACACTGGTACAGGATACATAGGATAGTCTTTTGATATAAATTCTGCAATATAAAAAATGAAATATAATCACGATCATTGATCATGGAGGCACCAAAACGGCCTCCAAGGAAGAAGCTGGCCCTCCCTCCCTCCCTCCCTCCCTCCCTCCCTCCCTCCCTCCCTCCCTCCCTCCCTCTCTCTCTCTCTCTCTCTCTCTCTCTCTCGACACCTGGGACAATTTCTACTACGATGACTATTTGTTTTCGGACGATGGAGTTCATCTGAACCAGGTGGGAGCAGCACGTTTTGGGCGTCTTCTCAACGATGCGGTAACGGATTTTCGGAGAAGAAATCGACTCAGCACAGGACAACCAGGAAGGAGGACCGAAGACAGCGAGGACGGCAACCTACAAAGGAATTAAATACTAATCCGTCAAGAACCGCGAATTTGGATAAAGCTCCACCAACACGACCCAAATTCAAAACCGCCAGGGATAACGACCGAGGACCGAGGACAGCCATGAATGTAAATGTAGATCCGACCAGAACCAAAAATTCGATGAAAGAACGTTCTGTTAGTTCTAAACCGCAACTTTAAAGGTTTTCTATGCAAACGCTCGTAGCATACGCAATAAATTTTCAGATTTAGAGGAACTAGTGTTTACAGAAAATTATGATGTGATTGGCATAACAGAATCTTGGCTCAATACAGAAGATAGAGACTTTTTAGCAGAGTATTCACTTCCCGGTTATGTAATGTTTGAGAACAGCCGAATAAATAAAAATGGAGGTGGCGTTTTATTTTATATCAAAGAAAGTCTTAACCCGACCCTCGTGTCAAAACCTCAAATTGTGAACGTCGACACATCTTTTGTGCTAATAAAGAATAATAAAGGTACAAAAATAATACTTGCGTTAATATACAGACCTCCAGCTCAATCAGTGCAAACTGACCGAGAAATTTACGAACAAATTGCAGATGTAAGTAACTCACAAGATACCGTAATTTTTGGCGACTTTAATTTACCTGTGACCAAGTGGGGCGATACTCTTACTTCACACTCCGGACATGACTTGTATACGAACTTGCAAGAGAGTTCGCTTTATCAATTTGTTCGAACGCCGACCCGTGGTAATAACGTTCTTGACATTGTACTTGCAACAAAAGAAGAATTGATAGAGAATTTGAATGTTGGTGATGAATTCAGTAACAGCGACCATCGTACGATAACTTTCACTTTACAGTTTACTAGTAACGAACCAAATAGTAGCATCGAAAAAGTCCCTAATTTCAAGAAAGCAAACTTCCATAAACTTAGAGCTATGTTTAAAGAAACTGACTGGAGCTTTTTAATTAACAATAACGACATAAATACATCTTGGAAGTTATTCGAAACCACTTACCTAAAAGCAGTGCAAGACTGCATACCATCGAAATACGGCGTCCAGGCCATAATAATAAGCCCAAATGGTGGAATAAAGATATTTCAAACTGCCTGCTTGCTAAAAAATTTGCTAATGATAGATTAAAATCCTCACAAAATGACGAAGAACCGGTGAAATTTGTAGAGCTACGACGCAAAGCCAAAAAGTTAATTAAGCAGAGTAAAAAGACCTTAGAGTTACATATTGCGAATCAAAGTAAAACAAACCCGAAAGAATTCTATAGTTATATCAGAAAGAAAAAAGTAGTTACTTCAACTGTTGGACCGTTAGTCGATGAAAATGGAGAATACACCAAAGACGAAGTACAAATGAGTAATGCCCTCAATACCTTCTTTGCATCAGTTTTTACAACAGAAGACCTCAGTGATATCCCTACACCATTGCCGATTCAGATTGATAATTCAGATGTTCTAAGCAATATCACCGTTACAGAGAGAGAAGTATTGAATTGTTTAGATAAACTCAAGGTAAATAAAATGCCAGGACCTGATACAATCTCGCCTAGAGTTCTAAAGGAAGCTAAGGATGAGCTCTCCAAACCACTGACATTACTATTCAATAAATCCTTGCAGTCTGGAACTATGCCTGATCAGTGGAAGCTAGCCAACGTAACACCGATATTAAAAAAAGGCAGCAAATCCCTACCCAGTAACTATCGTCCAATTAGCTTAACCTCAGTTGTTTGTAAAATGCTAGAAACGGTCATACGAGACAGACTCGTAAATCACTTAGAGGAAAATAACATACTTAAAGATACTCAACACGGCTTTCGTAAAAAACGTTCCTGTTTAACAAACCTCTTAGACTTCTTCCACGATATCCTCAACCTCTACGATGAGAGTAAAGCTGTAGATATTATATACCTTGATTTTCAAAAGGCCTTTGACAAAGTTCCCCACAAACGTTTACTGCTAAAACTAAAAGCGCATGGAATACAAGACGGTGTGTTGAAATGGATAGAAAATTGGCTCAGCAACAGAAAGCAAAGGGTAGTCATAAACGGTAAGGCATCTAAATGGACCAATGTAAGTAGCGGGGTACCCCAGGGATCGGTACTAGGACCAATTCTCTTTCTAATTTATATCAACGACATAGATGAGGGTCTCACCTGTACAATCTCAAAATTTGCTGACGATACAAAAATTGCAAATAGCGTACTCTCAAAAGAACAAGTTGACGATATGCAACACAATCTAGATAAATTGTCATGTTGGGCCCAAATTTGGCAAATGAGTTTCAATGCGGATAAATGTAAAGTACTACATGTCGGATACCTAAATGAGAAAGCAAACTATTCGATGAATGGCACTCAGCTTAAGAATGTAAACAGAGAAACCGATCTGGGAGTAACAATATCGAGTAACCTAAAACCGAGTCAACAATGTTCAGAAGTTGTTAAGAAGGCAAACAAAATAATTGGCTTTATAGGCAGGTCATTTGAGCATAAATCCAAAGAAGTTATCCTAACCCTTTACAATTCCTTAGTCCGCCCTCTTCTGGAATACTGCGTTCAATCCTGGTGCCCTTATTACCAAAAAGATATAAACAAGCTAGAACGAGTTCAACGTAGAGTTACCAAAATGATACCTAGCCTAAAGAACAAACTATACGAAGAGCGTCTTAGAGAATTAAATCTATTTCCTTTAACCCAGCGGAGATTAAGAGGTGACTTAATTCAAGTGTTCAAAATCATCAAAGGCATCGACAATATGAACTGTAGTAAGTACTTCACTATCGACCAATCTAATTACACGCGGGGAAACGGTTGCAAAATTATTGGTAAATCTTTTAACTCACACGAATCTAAGAATTTCTTCTTCAATCGAGTTGTCAACTTGTGGAATGGGCTTCCCCGAAACGTTATAGACTGCATCACCGTTGATTCATTTAAACTCCGCCTAGACAAATATCTCTCATCAAACCCGCGACTGACTGCGTTTGTAAATGAATAACTTTATTTTATCCCCCCCTCAGTTACTAACCCCTCTGTCCTCTACTAACTTCCTAATCCTGCCACGGACATTAGTTCCAGGGCAGTAATTCCCTTTCCAATGTTCCCTTACCCACTCTAAACCACTGTTTGGAGACTTGATCCTCAGTGTTTTGGAGGACAAGCAACCTAGAAGGGTCACTAGACCTGTTGTTGCTTGATTTCCTTTGTACTCTCTCTCTCTCTCTCTCTCTCTCTCTCTCTCTCTCTCACACACACAACAGGATCTCTAGTGTGGAGTTGGCAAGATAGGCGGAGAGACGCTATTTAATCTTAACTTTGGGAATACATTTCTGGAGTAAGAGGCAATCAAACTTAATCACTAAAGACAATGTTTGCATTACTTCTTGTTTGCTTTATATGATACTTAATGCGAGATATTCGAAAAACGATTGTAAACAAAAATATTAATAATAATAATAATAATATAGTTCATCATCATTAGGAAGGTGTTAAAATCACCAAACTAATGGGCCAAACTTCTTAAAATCTCAAAACTAATGGGGCTAAACATGAAGGAGAAGGGGGTCCAGAAAAATCCACCAGAGAGACATCACATAGGTAGACACTGAATGAAAGACAAACAAAACTAAAAATAAACCCGTGGAGATAACAGAGAAAGAAATGACATAATAAATCTGGAATACGCTAGTACCGGGTATATTGCATGTGCAAGAGAAGGCGGACAAAAAAAAAAAAATAGGCGTCGGATGAAAATTGCCAGAACTACGTACAAAATATATATAGTATAAAAGAGGGAGAAAGTAAAGAAAATATTTGTGATCGAGTTTACTAGACAAAAGTAACACCCCGTTCTTTAACATTAATATCAAATACAAACCCCAATGTACTTGAATAAACTAATGAAAGCATATGGCCCTCCCGGGATTCGAACTCGGGACACCACACCCAGAACATAAGCACCTAAACCATTACACCACCCACACAGTTTAAAAAGGTGATTTTAAAAAATACATAAAAAAGCGTTAAGATAAAAACAAACTAGCAAGAGTGGCAGTAGGAAATGTAAATATAAAGAAACTTGCGGCATTTTACGATAACCTCATTTTAATACTATTTCTGGTTAACATTAGATGGTTTTATTCAGATTAGGAAGAACCTCTAGGAAACAGTTGGGTAAAAATAATCACTTCACACCTGAAGAGGGTTCAAGATGAGCCGAATCTGTAATGGCTTTACAATTAAAAACAAAAAACTTATCGAAATGCAGTGTCAATTTTCCATATGCTAGGTTTTTGGCTCTAAGTAAAGAATGTATAAATAATTAATAAGGGGTAGGTTGTTATGGACAATACATAATCCTCATATTACTATTCTCTTATCCATACTTCATAATATGTGTAACCTTGACATTTTCGAGGAATCTATTTTAGTTTGTCCCCTAGGCTAACAAAACGCCTTCCCCCCGACTTTCTTAAAAACTAAATAATGCCCGCTCAGAACCTCTTTAACCCTTTCGCTGCGGGTGATGTTCTGGAATGTTTTGGCAAGTTACAGCAATTTCCAGGCTTTAAAAGCCTGTAAAAAACGTAAAAATCGAGTGTCAGTGGGTGGGAGCGTGAGGGGCCCACCTCCGACCCTCAGAGCACCGAGCGGCTCACTGAGCTAGGCTGTGTCTTGGGCGAGTCTCTCTCTGTCTCTCTCATCAGTGTAGCCAAGCGAGCGAGTGTTACATAATAGCGGGGTTCCCGCGTTTCACTGGGACCACTGCGAGTGAACCAGACCACGTACACGGTCCGTTCTGGTGTCATTTTGAAGCTATTTTCGCCTAGTTTTCGGCAGAATACACTTCATTTAATGCAGATGCTTGATTTATCATTCAGGAGTGCCTGAATATGCCCTAAATAGCCCAAACATAGCCTCAGCCAAAGGGTTAAGTTAAATATGTACCTTTTTCAATAGGAAACTATCCCGGCCGAAGGCCGATTTCTACTAAGTTACAGACTCGCTATCGCTCGCCCAGAAAAATTCGACACATGAATGGGGTGAAGCAAGTTATTATTGCCAGACTAATGAGGTGAAACGTCGTAAGATTTTCAAACTAACTGAGCGAAATAGGGGAGCCTCAAACAGACCTCCCGGACCAAATAGGGTTAAGCTGGTACCCGAGCGCCTTTTGCCCACAACTATTATAGTCTACACTTGTCTGTTTGTCTGTCTGTCTGTCTGTCTGTCTGTCTGTCTGGTGGCCTACGAGGGGTACATTAATGTCACCCAAGATCTATGTCACGTTACCGGTAATTAACCCTGAGGCTTAGGAGATTATAACGTATTTTGAGAGTTTATTCTAGCCAACATTAGGTGATTTTATACAGCCTAGGAAGGAATTGTGGGTATTATGTTTATGCTGGGTATCATTAGATGATTTCATACAGTTTAGGAGGGATTTTGGGGAATCGTAAGGGAAAAAGACTATCTCAATTAGTTCTTCCGGATCAACCTTTCCAAATCTGCAAAAAATCGTCTAAATATAGCTAGAAAACAGAAAAGCATTGCGTCATCGGATCTTGAAAAGGTTAATCCATGTTCCGTCTTGTGCCCGACACCATGACACGGAATGGTTTAAAAGATAAATACAAATAAAAGGTATAAGGGAGCAGTAAACGAAATTGGGGTAAAAACATCGGTATATAAAGACATCAATATTTAAGGCGATAGACTGACTACCTGGAGAACTTGAGTTGCAAGCTGGAACCTTTAGTATCACAATGACCTTACGAACCATTCCAGGGAGATACTCGGGGTGAAAAATAATAATAATAATATATATATATACATATATATATATATATATATATATATATATATATATAGATATATATATATATATATATATATATATATATATATATATATATATATATATATATATATATATATATATATATATATATATATTATATATATATATATATATACAGTATATATAATTATATATATAATATATATATATATATATATATATATATATATATATATACCGGTATATATATATACTGTATATATATATTAAAATGCCCCAGAACAAGAAGCCCACCACAGAAGCCACGAGCGAACACCACACAGAAACACCCGGAAGAAAGGTCCACAGAACGAAAGGACCAGCTGACCGAGCCCGCCATTCCAGACAGGCCCAAGCCCGCAGGGCTAAACAGCTCCAGGACACACCCATTTACCTTTTCTAAACCAACCATTTTCCACACCTAACGTACACTAACCCCCTCGTGTCCTACACTTATTAACTACAAAGATGATGAACAGGAATATACATTCATATTAAAAACACCCATGCCCTGTCCCGACGTTGAGCCAATGCCAACACATCAGACAGCCATAAATATATCTATGTATGTTCTTACATCCGAGAAGTAGATGTTATATATCTTAGAAGTTCAAACACCCACGCTTGTCCCTAGACCTCTTATATCATTTTCCATGACGAGTATAGATATATGTAACCCGTGCTCAGTCGCCCCTTGCATTGCTCCTCTAGTAACTAAGTATTAATATTAACATTCCCTAACATCTTGTCTTGCCAGACTAAGCTTCTGAAGACCCATCGCCCCATAAATCTATGTATGCAATCCTTAGGTTAAGTATTTTTATCCGCCATTGTGTTCACCTTTTTCCATTTACTTTCCACAATTGTCATACGTCTTCCCCTTGCCTCCTTCGTATCCACAGCCCACACTACGCCAATTTATTTCGTGTCTTACACCTCTTACCCCAACCAGAGATTGTATAAGATAACCTGGTTACCAGTATCTGTCATAAGTACCCCGAAACAATAACTAAGTACCCCTACGAACTGCCGCTGTGGTTAGTATTTTATATTTAATAGAAAACGCAGTTCCCAGGGCCAACTAATAGTATCCATAACCCTCTGACTGATCACATAACTCTATCTTTTCCAGACTCATATACCACCCCATAGTTGCATTCCCCGGTAGCATTTGGCTAACGTATTCTACTGCCTTTTCAAACTTCCATATCAATTGTAGCCTAATGCCACCCCCACGCCCAGGGACCTTAGGGGCAAAATTTCCCTGTAGCCCTTGAACTCTCCCCCCCCTCTCATTAAGACACCCGCGCTTCTCGACTCTTGTCCGACCTAGCCTCTCTCTCATACCTCTTGAAGATCCTTGAATTGTCCGTTACTAACGCTCTCCAACCTTTTATATATATACTCCTATCCAGCCTACCTTCACTTAGTAGGCCAGAACAACATTAGAACTTTACTAGCCCCTTGCATGCCATCTATTCTCTTACAACACATTCACAACCCTGCACCCAATGGTCGTCGGTGCGAGGCTAGCCGCCCCGCCAGTAACTAACTTCTATTGTCATACTTCCAGATAAATGTGGCAGAGTTAGCAACCCAGTCTCCACCATATCCAGCAAACCCTACAATTAACAACCAGCCGAGTAAAACCAGCTAGCTAAGGCACCTTCGGTTTTGGTATTAAAGACACTCACATCTGTCTCATACACAGAGGGTTATTACAAACACTGGTGATATGGCAAGCCCCTAGCCACAGCCGCCGGACGACTATATCAGAGAGAGGGCGCCCAGCTCGTGATTCGTGTTCTACATATTTCTGCCTTAAGAATATCAAACTTAGTTCAGTACCCCCATGAGGTTGCTAGAGATTTCCGTGTTCTATAATATACTTGTCTAATCCTAACTGTGAGTTGCTACGTGGGCACGCGACCAGCCAGCAAGAGGTAAAATCAGTGACATTGAATTATACGAATATATTGAGGTCTTCCAGTAAAATATAAACTTGCTAATTAAACCCGTGATCAGAAGAATATACCTGAACGTTGGAAGTGGGAGACTAGGCTCCATCCAAATCCGCAAATGCTAGCAGTTCCCTTCTATCATTTGTTTTGTGCGAATATAACTATCTTTCTATGCTCTTTATTTCTTTATTTCAATAAACGTGAACTTGTGTCGTGTTACCGTGTGTTTATTTTGTGTTCTCTATTCCTCATACCTTGTATTGTGCATGCAGCCTTCTATACCCAGTCATTCAGAACTCACATTACCCAAGTTAAACCTGTAGAAAAACAGGGCATAACATATATATATATATATATATATATATATATATATATAGAGAGAGAGAGAGAGAGAGAGAGAGAGAGTACAGTCCTCTCATTGCAAAGTATGCATAATACTAATTTTCTTTTCTTAAACTGTTCTATTGAAGAACTGTTAATAACTACCGAGGAAAATGTGTTCCACGTAGAGCAGATCTTATATGTGAAAGGTTCTAGGGTGGTAAATCTCAACAGCACAAACTTCCAACCATGGCTGTATATTGTAATCCTTTTGAGGTTAAACATGTGTTATAATTCAGGTTTAACCCATGCAATACTGGTGACGTCTTTTTCATTATATTCTGGCAACTATTAGACGATTTTATTCAGCATATGAAGGACGTCTACCAATGGAAAGACTACAGCCTATCTCAATACATCCTTTTAGCTTCCTTATATCCTTCATAAGCTTCATAAAATCGTCTAAAAGTAGCTGAAATAAAATAAAAATACGTCACCTATACCGGAAGGGTTAACAAAAACAGACCGAGAGCCCTCAGGTGATCCTCGTAGCTCATTCTCTTAATCTGTGGAATGAGTTTTGTAACCTTCGTTTGGACTCCTGATAATCGCTCTATGTCTTTCTTGAGTACTGGGCACCAAAATTGAACACTGTATTCTAGAAGGGGCCATATTACAGAATATATATTTAAACTGCCTCTTAGAGAGAGAGAGAGAGATGTATTCACAAGTAAGAGGTAAAAATAAAGCCAGCACCCACTGTGAAATGTGACTGAGAGAGAGAGAGAGAGAGGGAGGGGAAGATGAAAGATAGTACATGAAAGAGTAGGCCAGGGGAGAGAAAGAGAGGAGAGAAACAAAATATAGACGAAATGTATGAAATGTATAATAAATCTAAATAAACTATGACTGCAACCAAACACATGTAAGAGGCATGAAGGGATACAAGACAGAGGTGCAGAAATAAACACTGACAATAAAGGAAAGTTCAATAATGTTCTGGGTTGAGTAATTTGTAGAGGATCACAATTCAGCTCTTCTTTCCACGGTTCAAATTATCGATGAATCGTACAGGAGTGTTTAAGGGGGTAGTGCTTAGTTTTTGGGCTATATATTTATGTTTTAATTTATTTTTGAGTTTCCTCGCTAGACCTCCATCAAGCTTAGAAAAACACTCCCTAGACCCCCGTTCAAGATAAATTGTACATTTTTCGGTAGAAAAATGTCCCGGCCGAAGGCCGATTCCTTAAAAAAAATTAGAGGCTCATCAACACCTAAAGAGCACGAAAGGTCTTAATATTAACTACAAAATTAGGCGAAAGGTCTCAAAATCGCCAAACTAACGGAACGAACGTCTTAAAACCTCAAAGCTAATATGCTAAACATGAGGGAGAAGGGGGTCTATAAAAAGCAAGTACTTCCCCCATTAACCAAAGTAATGCTATGGGAAGGTTTACAACCAGCCCCATGCAGGCCTCTATTTACTTAAGCCGGTATCACACGAGAGCTTTTATAGTCAACATTCGATGATCAACATTTTACTGGCAACATTTCTGGAGTATTTTGCACTGGTATCGGAAACTAGACTCGTAGTAGATGCATTTAGGTAACCGAAATATTTTAAATGTCTACCTCATAAGCTGCCAGACCAGTGTTGAGGATAAATGTTGAGTGAAAAAGAGCTCGTGTGATACCGGCTTTAGTAGGGTCAAATGTTTATTGGATAACCAACTCGCATGTGATTGCGATAATTATTCAATACGAGCAATCATTAATCTCTAAATCATAAGGTATCAAGTTTACTCGAGTTATTATGCTTAAGTGGTAAAAGTAGCGCCAACGAACTTGAAAATAATCTTGACCCCTAACTTCTCATAACTCAAAAGGGCCTGAAGCAAACTGGCTGTAAATATCCACACCCGTTTCCTAGTGGGCTCTTCCTAACTGATAGAAATGTCAGCTCGATTGCTTTTATTAATTTTGAGTTATGAGAAGTTAAGGGGTCAAGATTATTGTCAAGTTCGTTGGCGCTACCTGAGAGAGAGAGAGAGAGAGGGAGAGAGAGAAAGAAAGAGATTATAGTGCAGTGAAGGGGTCGTCAGAAAGGCCTCAAGTTAGAGAGGTGTGTCATCAGAACTTTCAGGATCCCTGAACTCTGGAGGGAGAAGAGGGATGTGGGGTTAAGGGGAGATGGGTCGTTTTTCTGGTCCCCCGTCTTCCTCGTGTTTAGCCCCATAAGTTTTCAGATTTGATGACGTTCGGCTCATTAGTTTGGCGGTTTTAAGACCTTTCGCCCCATTGTTTTCAATATCAAGACTTTTCGTGTCATTTAGGTGTCGATTTTTTCCTGACGAGCGATAGCGAGCCTGTAATTTTAGAAGTAACCTACCGAAAAATGTACAAATTTATCTTGAAAGGGGGTCTAGGGGGTGTTTTTTAAAGCTTGATGAAGGTCTAGCGAGGAAACTAAAAAATATATAAATAAAGTAGACGTACCGTTTTGCCCAAAATCAAAACGGCATACCCAACTCTGCGGTAGGTCACCATCATCACTACTAGTCACTATCATCATCAGGCTACTATCATCAACACTACTACTATTATAATCATCACCACTACTACTCTTATCATCACTACTAATGTCATCATCTCTACAACTTTCACCATCATCACTACTACTCACCAATATCACTAATACTGTCACCATCGTCACTACCATCACTACTATTATGACCATCATCACTACTACTAGTACTGTCACCATCATATCTACTACCGGTACTGTCATCATCATCACTACTGTCATCATTATCTCACAACTACAACCATCATCACTACCATTATCACCATCATCACTACTATCACCATCATCCCCATTTATACTACCATCACTTCTAATGTCAACTAAACTAACTTAACCTTTCATATATATATATATATATATATATATATATAAATATATATATAAATATATATATATATATATATATATATATATATATATATATATATATATATATATATATATATAATATATATATATATATATATATATATATATATACTGTATACTGTATATATATATATATATATATATACCGGTATATATATATATATAAATATATCATATATATATATATATATATATATATATATATATATATATATACATAGCTAGCTAAATAGATAGACATATAGATAGATAGATATAGAGATAAAGATAGATGGAAGAGTTGAAACTCTAATTCAGTCAAGATCACGTAAGTCAATATAGGTTCAGTCAACTCTAATACAGTCAACTTTAATTCTAACTAATTCAGTCGACTCAGTCAATTTCAGTTCAGAACATTAATAATTTAGTCAACTCTGGATCACCCACTCTAATTCAGTCAACATCAAGGAAGTCAATTTCAATTCAGTAAACTATAAATCAGTTAACTCTAATTCAGTCAACTTATATTGAGTCATCTCTAACCCAGTCACCTCAAATTCAGTCAACTCTAATTCCCTCAATTCCAATTCAGTCAACTCCGACTCAGTGAACTCCGACTCAGTCAACTCCGATTCAGTCAACTCCGATTCAGTCAATTTCAGTTCAGGCAAATTTTCATTCAGTAAATGTTCATTCAGTCAATTCCAATTCAGTCAACTCCCATTCAGTCAACTCCCATTCAGTCAACTTCGATTCAGTCAACTCCTATTCAGCCAATTTCAATTAAGTTAACTATAAATCAGTCAACTTAACTTGAGTCCCCTCTAACCCAGTCACCTCCAATTCAGTCAACTCCAATTCATTCAACTCCGACTCAGTCAACTCCGACTCAGTGAACTCCGATTCAGTCAACTCCGATTCAGTTAACCCCGATTCAGTCAATTTCAGTTCAGGCAAACTTTCATTCAGTAAATTCCAATTCAGTCAACTTCAATTCAGTCAATTTCGGTTCAGTCAACCCCGATGCAGTCAGTTTCAATTCAGTCAAACTTTCATTCAGTAAATGTTCATTCAGTCAATTCCAATTCAGTCAACTCCCATTCAATCTACTTCAAATTAGTCAATATCGATTCACTCAACTCCAATTCAGTCAATTCCAATTCAGTCAACTCCAATTCAGTCAACTCCAAATCAGTCAATTCCATTTCAATCAATTCCGATTCAGTCAACTCCAATTCAGTCAACTCCAATTCAGTCACTTCCAATTTAGTTAACTCCATTTCAGTCAACTCCATTTCAGTCAACTCCAATTCAGTCAACTCCAATTCAATCAACTCCAATTCAGTCAATTCCAATTCAGTCAACTTCAATTCAGTCAACTCCAATTCAGTCAACTCCAAATCAGTTAATTCCGATTCACTCAATTCCGATTCAGTCAACTCCAATTCAGTCAACTCCAATTCAGTCACTTCCAATTCAGTTAACTCCATTTCAGTCAACTCCAATTCAGTAAATTCCAATTCAGTCACTTCCAATTCAGTCAATTCCAATTCAGTCAACTCCAATGCAGTCAACTTAAATTCAGTCAATTCCAATTCAGTCAACTCCAATTCAGTCAACTCCAATTCAGAAAACTGATTCAGGCAACCCCGATTCAGTCAATTTCAGTTCAGTCAACTTTCATTCAATTTCAATTCAGTCAATGTCAGTTCAGTCAATTCCAATTCAGTCAATTTCAATTAAGTTAACTCCAATTCAGTAAACTTTAAGTCAACTTTAAACTTTAAACAAAATTGTGGACTCAAGGTCAGACAAGTCAAAATCAGTCAACTTCAAATAGGCTGTCATCGCAAAATATATATTATATAAATCAGTTAACTCCAGCAAGTCAGGCAACTCAACCAAGTAAGTCAACTCAATCAAGTCAGTCAATTCAACCAAGTACAGTAAGTCAGGCCAAAAGTCATGCAATCTGATATACAGTCAAATAAGGCAGGTCAGGTAGGTTAATTAAGATAGTTGGTAGGTAGACAGGTAGGTAGGAAAATATACTGCGGTAAGTACGGTAGAAGATGGAGGAAAGTACAGTAGGTTGGTAGGTAGGTAGGTAGGTAGAGATGACAGGTAAGGAAGATAGGTAGGTAGATATTGTAGGTATGCAGGGAAAATGGTAGAAATGGAAAGTAAGTAGGTTGAAAAGGTAAACAGACAGGTAGATAATGTAGGTAGGTAAGCATGTAAAAGGTAAGTAGGTAGAAGGTAAGTAGGTAGAAAGTGAGTAGGTAGAAAGCAAGGAGGGAGAGAGAGTGTCATGAGAGAGGTGTCATGGCTGCAGTGATTTTTAAGCAGAATTACCACCCACACAAATTTCCCGTAATATCGCACATAATATTGTTAATTAATATCTCATATCAAGCCTAACTCCTTGACTTTGTATTGCCATATCTAATCCTACCTTTTACCGAGGGATTATGTTGATAGGTTAAAAAAAAAAAAAAAAAAAAAAAAAAAAATGCCAAAGGTGGCAAGGCTTGATGGTCGCCCTAGCTTAAGCGGGCATCACACTGGGCCAAATTCTCGTCAATCTCCAATCTCCAGTCTCCGTTTCCAGCCAGTAGCGCCAGCAAATTCTATCACACACGCCAAGCGTCCTGGCTGCGTGAGTCTCCAACTCAACAATAACAACGTCCGACCTTAGCCTATATTGGTCCGTTTCACCTATACTGTAATGTATAGCAATATGAATTTACATCTACAATTATAATGCAATATGACTCAATCTACACGTTAGTGTATTTTTTTTTTAATTTGAAGCTTATATGAGGAAATTTATATTTTGAACTTTTTCGATTCATACCAATCGCCGTGGCGTAGGCTATAGAACAGTGGTTTCACTTAAACTGTAAAATAATATGGATTGATATTGACAAACTTTGTGTAATAGGACCCAATCTATACGTTAATGTTGCTATGTTTTGCGTGTGAAGCTTATATAAGTAGCTATGAGGAAGTTTTTCGCAAAATATAGGCTATAGCCTGACGGAGCCCCTGTCGTTACCTCGGCACTAAACGATCGTTTATATTGTGCTGTTTCACCAATAATTTAGAGTAATATGGATTTATATCGACACTTATATTTCAATATGACTCAATCTACAAGTTTGTGTGATTATGTTTTATATTTGGAGCATATAATTATGAGGAAATATTTTGAACTTTTCGGAGGTTGTAGGCATAATCTTGTGTATGCGGGTAGACCTGTATTTATCTCAATAATTTGGTAATGTTACAATATATTTTTACATTTTACATTCATAAATAGTCCACTAATATACTAGGTTAGGTTAGGCTAGGTTAAATATATTGTTCAATGATTCTTAGTAAATAGGCATCTGAAAAACAGTTCCTCCTGCTACACAACCGAATGTTTTCGTTTCATACCAATCGCCGTGGCGTAGGTATAGGAAGTGGTTATTTAGCTGCAAGTGGTGTAGCTATTTTAGCATTAATTCACTTAGTTTATGTCTATCCGCAGCCCTTCTCACAATCAAAACACACAATTATGTAGCAAAATATATATTTCGACGTCATATACTTGAGATATCAATGAGATTAAATGCGAGCTGTAAAGAGGCTGACACTCTACCTCCATCACAAACTGGAGATTCCCACCCAATGCGGGAAGCATCCATTTCATCATTTTCATTTTCTATTGAGCTCGTCCTGGAATCTTTACGACTCTGAATCTTAAGATTCTATACAGGACTGTCCATTTGTATCGGCACTAGCTCAGAGAAGAGTGTTGAGAGGGGAGAAGGGGTGTTGGAGAGAGAGGAAGCTGTTGGAGTGGCTTTGGTATGTGTGTTTAGTCTGTATACGTCGTCAGGATGTCCCCCTGACTGGGTGCGAGCATGTGAAACATGCTAGGACGTACTACCACCCTACTAGCTCCATCAAAGGGTGAGATTTGTGCTGGAGATTGACGGTAGCTCCACTTTTTGCTGAAGAGTGACGAGAATTGGCCCAGTGTGATACCCCATTTACCTGGCCGCTGATTGGCTGGGAGGTGCGAGGCTGTGATTGGCCGACACATGTTATTACCTGTCACCTGAGATGAGCCCGGCGCACAGTATAATGTTCACAATATATTAGTTAAGCATAAAAGGCAATATAACCTATGAGTATATTGGTATTATGCCATTGTACATTGTTGTGTGCTATATTGTACTCTGGTAAAGACTAACTATAGGTATAAATCAATAAGTAGTCCTCAAGTCCTTTAAATATCACTTTTGATTAAAGGAAAGCCATGGAATTTGCCATTATCGATTTCCCTATAGCCTATGAGCTCAATTATCATTATCGTAAACTCACTGCTTATACACAACCAACTATTGTATATATATTTTGCTAGCCATATTATGCCATTGAGGTACTGTTTAATAGGTTTTCGATGATCATAGCGAATATTTCCACAGTGCATGGTTACGTAATGGCGTCACGTGAGGAATGGTGATTATAATGCAACGGAAGTACTTAGCTTACCTTTGTTTCCCTTTATCTTGACTCCACCGGCGTCCAGTACCCTTGTTTCACCTTTCCACACTTCACTGTTTAATTATTTGTACCCGCAAAAGGTCATGCATCGCGATTTTCCGCCGGTCACACGATTAATTATCAGTCACAAGCACACTGACATCTCCACGGAGGTCGGAGAGAGATGGAGAGAAGGTATGCGCGGAAGAGGCTGCGGGGTTCTGCGCAAATTGATGACAACGCCTGAGGGTAAAACAATAACTTAATTATATATTTATTGACCGCTTTGTAATTGCTCTACAACAATGATTTGATGAAGAGAGCGCAAACTATTAATTTTAGATGGATAATGCGATATTATAAATTACATAAGTAGTTACAATTATAATGTTTTAATTGCTGTTTTCGTTGTGGAAAAACAGAATTCATAACCCCGCAGGCGAAAGCTTAGCACCTTGTAATACTATTTTATTGCTAGTTAAGTGATATGCATATATGTACAGTGCTAAAAAAAAAAAAATACGATTTTAGTTACTGGACACCTATTTGACAGGTACCGCCAACGATTTAATACATATTTGTTTTCGGTTTCCACGCATCCAACACCAAGCTACACCCTTTGCTGGTGTACGAAACACTAAAAAAGCAATGGGGACACTTTAATAATGATAATATGAGACGAAATATAAAGACAACTCGGTTGCCTTCTTGGAAGTAGCGTCACTTTGTTTACTTTACGCTCGGAGTGACTTCCCGGTCCCGCCTTGGCGGTCGACTTCAAATGGCTAAGCTTATATAACCAGTTGGGTCCATTTTTTGATAAAGACTTGCGTTATAGGCCATAGGATACAGGACAGGGTTGAGGGCGGTCTGCCCCTCACCCCCCGTGAATTATAATAATCGTCATATATGTGGCCAGCAGGGGGCAAGTAAAACAGCTGGCCGTAGTAACCTCGAGCGTCCTGGGTAAACAAACCGCGACGATCCAAAGCGACGACGGACTCCCCCCGCCGCCGATTTTCGGCACAAACGCCCCGTTTTATTCTCGTCGAAAACCACATTTAAAAAGGTATTATATCGTTTTCAATACTATTACCGGACCAGAAAAAGGTGTAGCTTGGTGTTGGATGCGTGGAAACCGAAAAAAAAAATATGTATTAAATCCTCGGTGGTACCTGTCAAATAGGTGTCCAGTAACTAAAATCGTACCAAAACAAACATTAATTAGGAAATAAGCGTTAATGATGCAAATACAGTTACTAACTATAGTTTTATTGTTCTTCCTGTTCGTCATCGAGTGCTTTCGTACCTGAGCAGATGTAAACAAATGATCTCTCTCGTATCAAAATCTTCATATTAGGATCACATTATTTGATGCGAATTCCACGCAATATTGAAAACTTACTTAGATAATTACGTTGCCATTTAATGCATACAATATTGTAAATGCCGAATACTGAGTTAGAGGTTACTGAACAACATATATATGATATATAATAGGCATACCGATTGCTAGACGGCTAATGATATTCGGAGATCTACTGTATAAACAAGCTATAATTTGACACGGCAAGCATAGAAGCGATTGATATGACGTCGAAGGTTAAATTAATTCTTTCATATGTTGCTGGCTAACTCTAGACGATTTTATTCACTGTACACTCTCGGACACAAATTATGGCCTTAAGTTCTTGGAGTTAGGCCTACCCCGAGCTGAATTGAATGTTATTAATAATTGTTAGGTCCGCCCGCGAAGTAAAGTTATCTAGGGCTTAAAGGCCGCGTCCCATACAGTACGTCAAGACACGACAACGGCCGATGTTAGCCGATTTAACAACTTTTTGCCGAATCGACACGTTTGACACGAGGCTCGCCAGACAAGGACAGCCGCACGTCACTCACACGTCAGTCACACGTCACTCACACGTCACTCACGTCTGTCACACGTTAACTCGTGACCCTATTCAGATGTCAGTACGACACACACGTCCGTCCGCGCAACACGTTCACAGTACGCTAAGTTGGATGTTGATAGGATGTTAGTCGTTTGCCAGACGAGCAGCATATGTGCTGCGCAAGTGTGTCATCCGACAGGGTCGACTCCTACGACAGAAGCACGACCAAGTACCCAACCCTATATAAAGGTCGGGGGCCGTAGACCCCCACACAGTCTACCCATAGGTGGGCACTAACGCGATAAAGTAACGCGATAATGTAACGCGTTAACGATTTCGGGTTAACGTTTATCGGATAAATTTGTTTCCAGCTTTAACGAATTAACTAACGGTAACGTCATACTTTTTGTTCCAAAATAGCGATAATCAATCGTTAATTAACCCGCTGAGTGCCAGGGAGGCATATATACGTCCTCGCCGAAAAAAAATCGTAGCAGCGAAACGACTGCACCTATGACTTTCATATTTTTACTACATGTACCTTACCCTTTAGGCTACCCACCACAAAAATCCCAAATCCCTCCTCCCACCCACTCGCTGACTGTCGGTCCCGTCAGAAGGAAAAAAATTGAAAATCTGTGGCGGCGAAACGACTGCACCAATCGGTTCCATATTTGTGTGACAAGTCCCTTACCCTTCTGCCTTCCCCCCACCACACTCCCAACCGCCTCCCACCACCCACTTCTAGCGTATCCGTACGAAGAAAAGGAAAAAAAGGAAAATCCGTGGTGGCGAAACTACCTCACCAATCGGCTTCATAACACAAGTCAATTACCCTTCTACCTTCCCCCCACCAACCCCAAAACCACCCTCCCACCCATACATTCCGATACCATAAAAGTCTCTGTAGTCTATAGTGTCTTTTCAGCTACTTTCGGGACCATCGGGGACCTGATTTCTGGCGAGGGGAGTGTTTTTTTTTTTACCATTATCCTTCCTTTCTCTCCCAACTTGATAGATTTAGCCAAAAAAAAAACAAAAAAAAAACTCTGGCACTGGCAGAAGCACACCGTCAAAATTGGCTGGCACTCAGCGGGTTAATTGCCAAACAGGCAGAAATCCGCAGAATAGTCTATAAATAGGTAAACTAAAAGCCGAACCGAACCCTCGTAATGGCAGGTGGTTTTTTTTCTAATAAAATAATGATAGCATTGCTGCATTTAAGATTTTTTATTTAAAATATGATAAATATCCATATCTTCGATAAATAACGATACAACGAAGTAACGATATCGTTATCGAAAGGATCGTATTGGTTGTCTGTTTTTAGTCGGGCGTTTGTCATGTCATGGTCGTGTCGAGCTTACTATAGTCTGGTTCGAACATTTTGCCCGATTAATTCCCGATTTTTGTACGTCAAAAACGATTGCTGCACGTCCGAAAACCGATCGACATACGTCAGCAGCACGTCCAAAATTTAACGTTTTTTTCCCCGACCATCAAAAACAGTCGGCTGAAAAATAGTGCATACACTAATTATTGGCCGACTTCACGGACCTGTCGGCGGGCACCCCGTCCAGTTCCAGATGAACTCGAGTAGAGCCGATTTATTTACACGATGTTGCTCGATCATGCACGATTTTTCAAAAATTCAAATATTTTGAAAAGATCGGCTCTTGTCGGGTCTTTACGTACTGTATGGGACGCAGCCTTTACGCATGTTGTTGTTCTTCATCTTGTTAGGCTGACACTTATTGAACAATGCTATGGTAGCCTATAATCCTGTGTAGCGGGATGACCTGTACATATATCTCAATAATTTGGTAATGTTACAATATATTTTTACAATTTACATTCATAAATAGTCCACTAATATTCTAGGTTAGGTTTTGGTTAGGTTAGGTTAAAGATATTGTTCAATGTTTCTTAGTAAATAGGCATCTCGAAAACAGTTCCTCCCGCTACACAGGATCTTAGCAATGCTATTTCTCTGTTATTACTGAACCTTTTATTTTTTTCACATGCATAAACGCTGATATATCCTCTAGGCCGTAACGGAGCCCTTTTTATATATTTCGGCCTGGGCGCCCCTCAAATCGCCACCTTCTGCAGTAGTACGAGGAATATTTAAAACTGCTATTTCTCGGTTATTGCTGAACCAATTTAATTACCTTACACATGCATATAAATGATCTATCCTCTAGGGCCTAGGCCGTAACGAAGCCCTTTGTTTAAATTTCGCCCTGGGCGCCGGCCCCCCCCCCCCCCCAGTGGCCAGTGGGCCGGTGGGCAGCCCTAAAAGTGAAAGTGAATGCCCTAAACGATACCATCAGTCCACCATCGCCGCCTATGTCAGAAGAGCTCACCCATTGCACCACCTGGAATGACACACACAATGAATTGGAAAGGCTTGTAAAATATTATTTCATATATATATATATATACTGTATATATATATATATATATATATATATATATATATATATATATATATACTGTAGTATATATACTGTATATATAAAGTAGACGTGCCGTTTCGCCCAAAATCAAAACGGCATACCCAACTCTGCGATGGGTTACCATCATCACTACTAATACCACCATCAATCACAATCACCATCATCACTACTACTATTATAGTAATCACTACTACTCTTACCATCATCACTACGACTCATCATCACTACGACTGTCATCACTACAAATGTCATCATCACTACAACTTTCATCATCATCACTAATAGTTACCATTGTCACTACCATCATCACTACTATCACTACAAATGTCATCATTACTTGTCACCATCATCACTACTATTATGGCCATTATCACTACTACTAGTACTTTCACCATCTATTATCTACTATTGTCATCATCATCACTACTGTCATTATCATCGCTACAACTACAACCATCATCACTACTATTATTACCATCATCACTACTACCACCATCATCCCCACTATTACTACCATCACTTCTAATGTCAACTAAACTAACTTAACCTAACAAATGCGGGGCAAGTTATTTTGGGCAACGCCATCATTGCTGAGGGGGTAGCGCACGCGCGGGGGTGGGGGGGAGAGAGAGAACCATATTTTGGACCTAAAATCATAACTATTGCACAAATTAAAAAAAATAAAATTTAATTACCGTCGCATTAACGCACCAAATGTTCGTGGAGAGGGATTCGGCAGAGGTTGGGCAATAGCCTGGGCCGTGTCTCTAGTTAATAGGAAGCTAATGAACGCTCTATGGGCCTTATCTCTGACCAGAAATTTGCGTTGAAGTTCAATAGGTTCAGGAGTAATGAGTGGCAGGGGAAAATCTTCCGCCGTCAATTGAGGGGGTATAAGAAAATTAAAAATAGGGAACGGAACTCCGCCGGTCGTTGTGCCAGCCAGTCAAACTCGATATTGGGGGGAGGGGGAATTGGGGACAAGGCATTGGATGTAACATCTATAGCAAATTGTTGCAGTTCCTGATCCCACGTTCCCCACGGCCCATCGCCCACTTCACTTAGATTCAACTCCCTTTGGTCTCGATGAGGACCACATCTGTGAAATTTACCAGAAGTCTCCTGCCTTGGAGGCAGAGGACGACAGCCAGTAGGGCTACAACGTTTATGACAAACAGGGCAAATGGGAGTTTCTGGGTGAAGAGGATCCTGGACCGGGGAATCCGCCGGAAGAGGAACCAGCTGACATGGGTTGTACACAAAATATTGAAAATTTGCCGGATCCGGCTTGGTATATATAGGAACCTGCAAGACTGTACCTGTAGCATCATTGGCCCTAAAGACTTGTTTACGGTTCACTTCAATAGCCCACTCCACCGGCACCGGGACCTCCCCCTGTATTGATTTATGCCCCTTACCTTGTGTTACTGCCGTAACCGGAAGCCAGAGCCTTCCCGGCACTTTAACTACCTGAGACGTTGATGGAACACCCGGCGGGGCCAATGGGGCACCGGGGTGAGAACTGGGGGTAGAAGAGGGACACGGCAGGCTACTCGCCATATGGGTCCTGTCTATTGAGGGGGACAAACAAGGTTGGGTATCCTCCGAGCTTACAGAACTATTAAATGTTAGGTGCTCTTGACTATGAACTGACTCAGTGTCCAACCTAATCAAGGGGGATCTAAGGCCGGGAGGAACAATTGCCCAAGGTTTCGCCGGTAGTCCTTGTTTGAGCCCGCCGGCGGAAGGTGAAGTAATATTGTGGGGTTTGAACCCATCCATGAACTCGAGGTCTCCTAAGCCTAGGAGTTGCATAGAGGTTGAGGGTCGGACTAATGGATCTGGCAACGAACCTGGGTTAACTTTTATGGCCTGCGGCTGCAACTCTTGCTCCGCAGGTCGGGAATGAATTGGTCTGTCGGGTGCCAGGCCCTTGGGCTGCGGGTAGTCAATTATATGGGCCGTTGGTGGCCCGGCGGAGGGGACTGCCGGAGAGGGAATGTCTACATTGCTATGAGATGTCTATGCAATGTCTACATTGCTAGCTGTACTGTGAGGTGGTCCCGGTGCTGAAGTAGAGGTTTGACCCTGTTTAATGGCACACTGACTCATCACCTTATATAACAATTCATTCAGTTGTACAGTCGGTAACCTTGTGGTAGTGGCTTGTGTCGATGACCTATCATGGTGGTCTGTCTGTGTCAGAGTGGCAGCCTGTGTGATAGTGGCCATTTGTGTCTTATGAGTGTTCATCAGCATCAGACTACTACTAGCCGTAGCCGGGTGGGGTGAACCGCAAGCCGGTGACTTCTGGTCACGCGGTTGAGGTGTTAATGGGTTGGTCACATTCTGCGAACCTATAACCTTGAGGGCGGCTGTTAAGCCGGGCTGGTCCTTAGAAGGAGCCAGGAGTGTCGCGTGAGACCTTATGGTCGTAACCACATCTGACGTAAGTACACCCGGAGACTGAGTAGAGGTATGAGCCATGTCATTTTGGTGAGCCTGTTTATGTGACAATACTAACTTAGAACCTTGGAGCCTCACATGTACAGATTGTCTCAGTCTAGTGGCCAAGTGAGGGGGGTTGGCGTCCGGCTCAGGGAGACCGGGACTAACACCCTGCGTCCCTGAGGAGGTCACCGAACCTGTCCGCAGTGATCCCGTGAGATCTACTTTTACAGGAGTCGAAGTTTCATTAGAAAGTAGCACACGTCGTGGTGGGCTCGAGAGCCGTCGGATCTTGTCCGGCAGATATTCTGTGCTGTCCATGCGCCTAAGGTTGCCCGCCGGGGGAACCGGTTGGGTAAGGTAGTTGGGGTCCGGTGACATTAAGCGGCTCCTTTTTGCAAGGGGAGAGGAGCTCTGTGCGGATGCCATGGAGGATGTCGGAGACCCAGTGGTCAACAAGGGTATAGGGGAGTTATGTAATTGGTGAGCTAAATGATCATCAAAAGAATACAATCGAACTACCCTTAATAATTCCGGGTTATCACATGACAGTTCTTTGTTTGCTACCTGAAAAGCATAGGTTTTAAATTTAGTCTGAACCTCGATGAGCGTGAGTAAACAAGACATGTCTTGAGCCGCTAGCCATTCTTCAAACAATTCGGAACAAACCGGACATGTACGAGTTGCCCACAAGCACGAGTTTCTGTTTAAACACTGAACACATCTGATACATTTGCTATGGGCTGGTATAGGGAGCAAAAGACAAGAGGGGGTCGAGCATACTGTAAACAAAGGCATGATGCAGAGGCTCCTCTCCCCGGCGGGAACGGCGCGGTAGACGGCTGTCCTGAGTGTCCCCCTGGAAAGAAAATTTCCAGGAATCAATGCTCATAAGGATATATAAGGAGAGTCTCACCCATCCTAACCTCCCGGCATAATAAGAATAGGAGGCCACAGCCTCCTCTTTCTTATGACTCCTAAGAGGGCGTGAATATCCTCCTCCCATGCCCCTGGGTAACATGAGAAGGGGATACTCCCATCTGAGGGCCACCGTTACGGCGTATGCCGTAACAGAGGGAGCCCTTTCACAGCGGACCGCTCTGTGCTCCGTAAAACACATAAGCAGTCCCTGAGTAGGTTACCAACGGGGCCGCCGGCAAGGCGGGGTAAACTTCATTAAGATAAGTGTGCTAGTCAATAGACACCAGTACAGTGTCCGCCGGGGTCTATTACCCACTGGGCCGCCGGCATGGCAGGGTAAACGACCGCAGTAACCCCCGTCAAGAACTGACCAGGGGGGGGGGCCCGAATGGCGGGTACCGGAGTGTTCCGTATACAAAAACACCACCCGCCGGAGGACTCTAAGCTCTCGCAACCGCCGGGAGGCGGAAGCAAAGTCCGAGGGGTTGAAAAGCACTACTAGATCTACATCGGCGTCCGCCGGATTCCCGAGGGACCAGGGACCAGTGGGCAGTGGCGCCGCCACACCCCCGACACAAAGACCCGGCGAGGAAGACCTGAGCTCGTGAACACGCCGGCCTGGCGGACCGACCAACGGGTATAAACCGTAGGCCAGCGAGCCCAGCAGTGAGGTGGGGGACTCGGAGCAAGGCACAGCCGCGAAGAAACTATACCCTAACCTCACTCACTCCCAAGCTAGGAACACGTTGCCGGACCCCGGAAAGTGGCACACTAACCAACGGGAGACCACAACTCACAGGGGACATAAGAAAAACAATCATAGTAATAATAAAAATTCCCCCAAACTAGATAACCTATCGGCTTATCAGGGGAAAAAACACAGACCACACGAAGAACTCAGAGCCCTGCCAAAAGGGCGAAGAGAGAAGCCCCCACGAGGGGCCTCTCCTCGGGCTCAGATGCCGGAGGACGCCCCAACCACGTGGGGCGATCCTAACCCTAGCGCGTCTGCAACAAAGACAGGATCCTTAGATTCTCAAGCCGTCCCTAGGAACAGCAAGAAAATTAAAGGAAAGCCTCCTAACTAAGTAAAAAAGTAAAAACTAAGGCGCCTAGCAACAATAAAAAAAACACCACGTGCGGTGGGAAAATTGAACACATGGAGAAGCGCCTAAACGTACCCTAATTTTAACACTTACTGCGGGCCAAATATAACACAACCCGTGCTAGCTCCCAGATATATACAAATGAGAAAAGACTCACTAGAGGAGAGCGAGCGTTGAATGAAGCCGGAGCGCGGTGGCACAAGTGTTGACAGTAGGCCCGCGAGGAAGAGAAGGACGAATTGTTGCGCTTGGCGAGAGGCGGTAAGAAGCCACAACGCAAGAAAATCCACCGAATGTGGGAAGCTTGTGAATAGCAGTGTTAAAGTGGAAATTCTTAGACGTGCCGTTTTGCTCAAAATCAAAACGGCATACCCAACTCTGCGATGGGACACCATCACTACTAGTCACTATCACCATTACTATCATCAGCACTACTACTATTACAGTCATCACTACTACTCTTACCATCATCACTACTCTCATCATCACTACTACTGTCATCATCACTACAACTTTCACCATAATCACTACTACTCACCATCATCACTAATACTGTCACCATCATCACTACTGTCATCATTATCACTACAACTATCATCATTGCTTGTCACCATCATCACTACTATTATGACCATCATCACTACTATTATGACCATCATCACTACTACTAGTACTGTCACCATCATATCTAGTACTGTAATCATCATCATCACCACCATCATCATCACTGCTGTCCCTAACGGGGCACACACACACAGAACGCCATCATCATTGCTTGGGAATAGGTACAGGGTGGGTGGTCTGGTTGAGGGGGGGTGGGGGGTGGGCCCGGGGGGGGGGGGGCTGGTGGGCCCGGGGGGGGGGGGGGGATAAAACCATATTTTAGACTTAAAATCATAACTAGTGCACAAATTAAAAAAATATATATATATTACCGTCGCATTCACGCACCGAATGTTCGTGTGAAGTTTGGTGAAAATCCGTCGAACGGTCTAGGAGGAGTTATCAGACAGACAGACAGACAGACAGACGTCTCACCATTATCATCACATCTGAGACATGTGTATGATGTGTGGCTTTCTGTGATGTGAGTGCCCCTACGGGGCACTCACACACACACAGGGAATAGGTACAGGGTGGGGGGGTCCTGAAGGGGGGGGGGGGCGCAAAACATGTTTTTGGACCTAAGATCATAACTATTGCACAAATTCAAAAAAAAAAAAATTAATTACCGTCGCATTCACGCACCCGAAGGTTCGTGTAAAGTTTGGTGAAAATCCGTCAAACGGTCTAGGAGGAGTTCTCGGGCAGACAGACATTTCGGTTTGCATGTACCACTATCCGGGGGGCGATACCACTCTGCTTACGCAGAGTTGATAATGGAATATTTTGCACTGGTATCGGAAATTAGACTGATGGTAGATGAATTTAGGTGACCGATATATTGTAAATGTTGATCTCATAAGCTGCCAGACCAGTGTTGAGGGAAAAAACGCTCGTGTGATACCGGCTTTAGTCATCGTAGATAACTCCGTCCACGACAATCTTCATATAATCTTCAAACTAACGTCACGCCTCCACAACTCCCGCAGGAGACACCGACAAACAAGCCCCCCCCCCCCCCACACCCTATTACATGTCCCCTTATCCCCCCCCCCCTCTATTACATGTCCCCTTATCCCCCCCCCCTATTACATGTCCCCTTATCCCCCCCCCCCCCCCTATTACATGTCCCCTTATCCCCCCCCCCCCCCCTCCGCTCCCCTATTACATGTCCCCTTAACCCCCACCCCCGCCCCCTATTACATGCCACCTTACTCGCCCCCCTATTACAATATATCCCATGCAGTTTTTATTATTATTATTATGTATATATATATATATATATATATATATATTTGGTTTCGACGAGAACTATTTGTAGTTTATTTCGAATTCGTAAAGGAATTTCACTTGAATACCAACGTCTCTGGATGATCATGTAATTCATAGCCTAATCAACACTAATTATAAATAAAGATCCAGAATTATTGGAATATTACTTATGTTGTCTTTAGATAAACTAGTACTTAAGGTATTATAAGAGCATTATTAACTGTTTCTGTTCTTATGGTGAATAAAGTAGGCTATGGAATTTGTTGAATGACTCGTGGCTATATCAAGTTACTTTTAATAGATACACTCAAGATGGAACCATAAGACCTTTAAATCAAGTAATGCCACTTGAGAAAAACCTCACACAACCCACCCGGGATTCGAACCCTGGACCTTGTGATCAACAGGCACTACTTGATTACTTGATTACTTGATTTAATGGTTATATGATTTCCCACGGACTGGGAGCTGCCTCTACATATCACTGGTAGGGGGTATCTTGTGTAAAATCGTCTATGGGTGGATGGATGTCCACCTAGACAGATCCTGGGTGACAGTTGTTGTCAGGTTGCAAGACCTCTTTTGTGGCCAGTGTGGTGTAGTGGTTAGCACGAGTGCCTGTTGATCGCAAGGTCCAGGGTTCGAATCCCGGGTGGGTTGTGTGAGATGGAACCATAAGCTTGTATAGTCCATTAATTATAAGTAGACAACAAAAAACGTTTCCCCTAACTATTGTAACTCAAAAAGGGCTCAAGAAATTGAGCTGTAAATATATAAACCTATTCCTTGGCTGACACTTCCTAAATGGTAGACATTTTAGCTCGATTACCGTTTTCATTTTTCAGTTATAGAGATTAGAAGTCAGTATTTTGTTGGCCTGTTTATAATGAACAGAATTTTTGTTGGAAAGCAAGTCAGGCCGAACGCTGTCATAGTGGACTGTAGAGTCTATTGTTAAGGGGAGATTGGCCGTTTTTATGGTCCCCTTTCTTCCTCATGTTTATCCCCATTAGTTTAGAGATTTTAAGACGTTTGCCCCATTAGTTTGTCTAATTTAGGACCTTTCTCCCATTTTGTTTTCAATATCAATACCTTTCGATGTTGATTTTTTTCCTGCGAGCGATAGCGAGCCTGTAATTGGTGAGGAACCAGCCTTCGGCCGTGACATTTTTCTACCGAAAAATGTACAAATTAATCTCAAAGGGGGATCTAATGGATGCTTTGTGTTTTAAGTTTGATGGAGATCTAGCGAGGAAACTAAAAATAAATAAATATATCAATAAATAGACCCCAAGAAATAACCACTTTCCCCTTAATACCTGTTTAGTATTGTGCAGCCGTCGGCTAGCTTAGTTGATAGCGTGCCTGCCTACAACCCAGGAGACTCGGGTTCAATCCTCGCTCAGCTTGAACAAATTTACCGATATATAGCCGGCGGTTACAGTCTCCCCTTGAGCAAGGAATATGGGTAATATTCTTTGGTTGATGTGGTCAAGCACTCGTGAATCTTTAAAGGAGGAGGTAAATAAGTAACCAGTCGAGTATTGTTACATATTATTATGTGTGAGCAAGAGTGTCAACAAAATTCCATTAAAGATCACCTTATCTAAATTTGCCTAGTAACTTTCCCGTATAGCTTTAATACATCAATAATGTTTATGTAACTTCATCAAAAATGTTAATGAGTGTCCCTGTCTTGTTTGTCGGTGTCCTCCCCTCCAATACGTCAAGGTACAAGTTTCCCCTTTCACCTTAACCTTTACACCTTTATTTTTATCCCAGCCATCTACCCTGCTAACCTCATCCTTACCTCCTCACTTCCTCCTTCCAGCTGGCACTTCACCAATTTGGAACCCAGTGTGTGTGTGAGAGAGAGAGAGAGAGAGAGAGAGAGAGAGAGAGAGAGAGAGAGAGAGAGAGAGAGAGAGAGATGGTAAACTTAAATATATTCTGCGGGCAGGAAATAGTAAGATGTACAGCAAGTGATATAATTATGACCCCCTCCCTCGTTATGTGTGGCTGATAAAGATAAAGAAACGCGTAATATAGGAAAGAGAGAGAGAGAGAGAATGTGTGAGTGTCTCTGTGTGTGTGTGCTTGATTTTGCATAATTATGTGTGTGTGGTTGTGCACATGTGTGTGTGTGTGTGTGTGTGTGTGGTTATGCACATGTGTATGCGTGACAGAGAGAGATCTATGGTATCCCATACACTCACAGTTCTAATATGATATTTTGTTCATCCTTTTGTGAAGAATTTCATAATATACAGTCTCACTTAATTTCATAATATACAGTCTCACTTAATTTCATAATATACAGTCTCACTTAATTTCATAATATACAGTCTCACTTAATTTCATAATATACAGTCTCACTTAATTTCATAATATACAGTCTCACTTAATTTCATAATATACAGTCTCACTTAATTTTTTGTAATTTTTTTTCTGGCGAACAATGGCGAGCCTGTAATTTTAAGAGGAACCGGCACGAAAAATGTACACATTTATCTTGAAGGGGGGTCTTTTATGCTTGATGGAGGTCTGGCGAGGAAACTTAAAAATAACAAAAAATGAATATCTGAATAAATAGACCAAAAAATCAGCCACTATCCCCTTAATGATCCAGTATCGCCCCCCAAGCAGGTTTCAGGACCGCACAGCCAGTTTCCACTCCCAGAATAATGGGTTATTAGTGATGGCGGAGGAGGAGGAGGATATTCTGCTAAGCTATTCTTTCTGTGTAACTTAAGGTCTCCCCCCCCCAAGTATACTGTAGATCTCAACACCACACTATCAATACCATAGTGTTAAATGAGTATAACAAAACACACATACACACACACACACATATACACACACACACACACACACCCATATACACACACACACACACACACACATAAAGACACATGCACACATATATAAAGAGAGAAAGAGGGGAGAGGGTCGACGAATGAGAGAGGTAACAATGTGGATGAACAAACAGTGCAGGAACCATTGAGCGAATAATGGAAGGAGGGAACGGAAAATGGAACAAGGGGAAAACGAATTACTGGCCAGGAAAAATGGAAGGAGAGAGATAGATAGGATGAGATGCACCTCAATATCCTGCAGACTAGTAACAGGATTATTCTGATACTGTGAGCGTTCTATAAGGGATTTGGTCAGTGCATCAATACTAGGATTACGATACAGAAATAACTATGATGCACTCAATAAAGGAGACAACACAAATTTATTTATGCTTCTGAAGCAAGCTGTCAAATTGGTCAATGTTGCCATCAATTGGTTGAGCATTCGAATTTGGTCAAGTATTTGAATTAAGTCGAGGTCATATTGGGCCTTGCAGTGAAATGTAATTGCAATTTGGTCCGAGTGATCGAATTGAGACAAGTAATCAAACTGCACAGCAGCATACGAACTTTGCTGAAGTGTTATATTGGGGCGTACGGTCGAATTGGGTTGAGGGATCAGTTGGGTCAAGAGGTCAAATTGGGCCGGGCGATAGGATGATGACGAGTAGCCTGATTGATCCAGTTGAAATGGGGCGAGTGATCCAGTTGAAATGGGGCGAGTGGTCCAGTTGAATTGGGGCGAGTGGTCCAGTTGAATTGAACCAAACATTCCAGTTGAAATGGGTCGAACAGTTTATTGGTGGTCGCATTGAGCAGAGCGGTCAAATTGAGCCTTACAGTTAAATGAGTCATGGAATTGGTGAGAGTCATCAATCTAGTCAATAATACGTTGGTACCCAATCAGTGGTTGAAATTAATCAAGTGGTACAAATTGGCAGAGCGGTCGTAATTTCCCTTAAATTATGTTCATAGACAAAATGTAATGGGTTATGTCAATAAACCCGCAATTGAAGTCATTGAACCCAAAGTATATATACACTAAAACTTTGATTGAACCATCACCATCTGTCTGTGTGAAGTTCTGCGGTAACAAGTCTCAGCGAGTATCGTGAAGATCGACCAAAACTTTTCATGGCCATTATTGTTTTTTTGTGTTTTTGTTTTTTAGAGTGGTGTAGGGCGGGAGGGGAGGGGGTCATCGGATGTTGGTCAACAAATTACCTCTTCCACTCAAAGGGTATTGACTAAGTTTCACATAAATACATCCAGGTGCTTAGGGTGAAATTTTGCCTTACAAACAGACAACCAGACATCGGTGATCACATAATTTCTGCCAATAGGAGCGTTCAATCTGTAGACAAGCTTGCCAGATGTCACCAGATTTGCCAATTATCGTAATCAAATGTGAACAAGACTAAAGCGCGGTTCCCATATCTCTCATACGTCATCGATGACGTAGGTCCGTTTGGCCGTGTGTGCCCTCATCTACATAAAAAAATGTGAGAGAGAAAGAGTGTGTGTGTCTGTGTGTGTGCGGGATAGAGAGAGAGAGTTAAAGTGAGTGAGAGTGAGAGAGAATAATACTGAGTGATTAAGAGTAAGAGTGGGACATTTCTAAAGAGTGTGTGATTTCTATAAAGTGGTATATTTTGTATAGAGTGATAGTTCCCTATAATCCCCCTGGCATCTCTTTCCATCTCTCCCCCTCTTCCCCCTCTTCCCCCTCGCACCTCCTGCCTGTATTTCACTGAGTAAATACCGAGTGTCAGAGTATTAATGGGTGCCCTGCCGTCCAGCCTATAGCTAAATAAAGTTTGATGGAGAGCTCGATATTGGGGTGACAGTCCATCTATATACAGACACACACATACTCATACATATACGTGCACACAGATACACACACACACACACACACACTGTGTATATTGTGTATACTGTATATATATATATATAGTTTATATCGATCTATTATATACGTGTTTTCAATTTATTTGTACAATTTGGGGTACCTTATCTTCCATTATATGTGTGTGGGTGCACTAGCCTGTGAGCAATGTGTGTAATAGCACGTGAACGGCCCCACGGGAAATATTTGTTATTGTGTGAGCACCAATCATATCCAAACGGCTCAGTTCACCAGGCCAGTTTCAAGTTTCATTCCCCAAATCCCAATGGAGCTCACAAAATGCAAAATAGTCAACTTTTTGTTCGAACCGGATATAATTCTTTAGTGAAGCTCGGGTACAAAGTGGCCCTCTAGGCTCGTGCACTTAATTGGATGCAGAGTTTATGTCTGCCTGTCATGAAGTCGAATATCCGAAAATTTTGAATGAACATTTTGGGGGCACTTATCGAGATGGAAGAGAGTGTTAACTATGATGGCGAGCGATAGCGAGCCTGTAATTAAAGAAGGACCGGCCTTCGGCCATGACATTTTCTGCTGAAAAATGCACACATTTATCTAGATTGAGGTATTTTATTAAGCTTGATGGAGGTCTGGGGAGCAAACTAAACAAAAAAAACATACACCTTCCCTTAAAGCACTTTCTCATGAACGCTTTTCCCGACAATTTTCTGTCATCATTATTTCGGGAGTATATTGCGATGATTTCGGCGACAAAACTGAGGGTAAATGTGGAATATTATAAAAAATAAATTCAAAATCAGCTGAGTAGTCAAATTCAGACACTTTTGTTATTCCTTCCAGTATATCTTGGGGTAGTTTTCTCGAGTTCTTTATGTTTGTTTTTTCTTTTCTTTTTTTCTTTTTTAATTTCATTTTTTGGGGGGTACTATTATTCGAATTAGGAAGGATCTGTGGGAGTTAGGGATTAATGGAGATAGGTTGTACTTAATTAATTACTCTTAGAGGTCTGTCCTAAACGGAGTAAAATATTCTAATGATATATTCCGTCATTGTCTGGTAGGGTTCGTTACTTGTCAATGTGTGTGGAGCATAGGGTGAGCTTAGCCCCATTAGTTTTGAAATTTTAAGACGTTCGCCCCATTAGTTTGTTGATTTTAAGACCTTTCATCCTATTTCTTCATCAATATCAAGACAAACAGTTAGGCTGGAAACAGGCCAGGTCCTACAACAGCCTCACTCCCCTTCCCCTCTCATCTTCCAGAAACATCTTTATACCATGATGCAGACCAAGAAAAATAATACGAACTAGAAGAAGATAGATACAACTGGTAATATACCTTCCACTGGTTTTCGTGACTGAAGTAAACACAATACTAAAAACAAATACACCGTAGTCAAGGCAACGCAAGCGAAGTGTCAGAAATTAGAGTTGTGACAGGAGGACAAACGAGGAGAAGAGAGAGAGAGAGAGCGGATCAGGGGAAGAAAGAGAGTAACAAGAGAGCGAGAAATGAAGAGTGTGAGGGGAAAGGGTTAAGAGACATAAAGCCCAGGTCTCAGGAGCACCTTAGCAGAGTTCAAAGTACAGCTTATTATAGTTGAAGCCCATTTACTGGTGATTAGTTCTTCCATTGGTAATCAAATTAAGATCTTGTAAAATATTATTTCATATATATACAGTATATAATTATATATATATATATATATATATATATATATATATATAATATATATTATATATATATATATATATATATATATATATATATATATATACCGGTTTATATACATTATATATATATATATAATATATATATATATACTATATATATATATATATATATGAAATAATATTTTACAAGCCTTTCCAATTCATTGTGTGTGTCATTCCAGGTGGTGCAATGGGTGAGGGCTCTTCTGACATAGGCGGCGATGGTGGACTGATGGTATCGTTTAGGGCATTCACTTTCACTTTTAGGGCTGCCCACCGGCCCACTGTCTACTGCAGGTACATCGATGATATCTTCGTGCGGGTGAAGGACCTGGACGAACTCAGGGACCTCCAGCAGCGCTTCATGGCCGCCTCCGGACTCAACTTCACATACGAAGAAACCACCGATGGTCATCTACCCTTCCTCGACCTCCTTGTCTCCCTCCACGACCACGGCTTCAAAACTACAGTGTACACCAAACCTACTAACAATGGCCAATGTCTTAATGGGGAAAGTGAATGCCCTAAACGATACCATCAGTCCACCATCGCCGCCTATGTCAGGAGAGCCCTCACCCATTGCACCACCTGGAATGACACACACAATGAATTGGAAAGGCTCACCCAGGTCCTAGTCAACAATGGGTATTCCAACACTGACGTCACCAATGCCATCAACCACCACCTAGAAAAATGGTACAAACAAGACCCCCCTAGCACCAACCCGGCCAATGACATTACATTTTTCTACAGAAACTACATATCTTCCGACCACACAACAGACGAATCCATTATGAAAGAAATAATTCACAAAAACGTCCTCCCCACCAACCCTGACAATAAAATAAAACTCATTATTTACTACAAATCTCCTAAGACCTCCAACCTTGTCCTCCGTAACCGCCCCATTTCCACCAACCAACCGAAAGACGATCATGTGATATACCAGCATATTTGCACCTCTGGGGACTGTGGACCCCTATCCTATGTTGGAATGACATAGACTCGCCTTTCCCGTCGACTAACCCTGCACCTTCAATCTGGCGCTATAAAAGATCACTATCAAGCCCCCCACCATCTTGCCCTAACTCGCGCCGACCTAGACAAACAAACTACCATACTCGACAAAGAATCAGACCCCAGAAGACTAGCTATTTTAGAAGCTCTATATATCCAAACGCTCAACCCCAGCATCAACAACCAAACACAAGACCTTCCAATTCTTCCTTCAGGCAAGCGCTACAGGCATACTGCCCTCGTTCCTCTCGCCCTGTGCCCCCCTCCCTTACCTTTCCGCGCTCAGCACACAACTGACAACACCAACCAATCACAGCCACCCACAGCCAACAACCAACCACCGATAAGATTTAGTGCCCGTCTCGCGAATAGACTGCCTTCCACCAATGAACAGCCACCCCACACCCAGTAGCTCCGCCCACCTACCTATTCTTGATCCTCGAATTTTGTATAAATATGTTGCTTTGTCCTCATTCTAATCATTACCTGCCCATTCCCTGAAGATGCAAGATGTTTACTTGTGAAACGTTGGATCCACCATGAATTTTGCTAACCTGTTGTACCTCATCTCTGAACCCCAGAGGAAAATTGTTAGAACTATTGAAAGCTGTAACAATAAAATACTGAATGCTGAAACTGCTGTTGCCTTTAACCTCGTCTGTTTAAAAGAGAATCTATTACCTGGCTATACTAACATATATATATATATATATATATATATATATATATATATATATATATATATATATATATATATATATATATATTTATTTATTTATTTATTTATTTATATATTTATTTAGTTATTTATCTATATAACTTAATTATTCACGCATGTATTTAAATGTATACTTATTTATATCCATGGCTAAAATAGTGGTGGATAAAGTGGATATAAGAGTAACAATGGAGAGTAGGGGTGACATGGGAAGGAGGGGAGGAAGGAAGAGAGACATACACTGAGGGAGGGGAAAAACGAGGGGACTATGTAGGGAGGGGGAGAGGGGAGAGAGGCACATGATAAACCCAAATATCTCCCCTTACCTTTCAACTCAATACCCTTATGAATACCCCATTATATGCAATCCCAAATATCTGCACTTGGTTTTCAATATCTGCACTTACTTTCCAATTCAATACCCTTATGAAAACCCAAATATCTACACCTACTTTCCAATGCAATACCCTTATGAAAATTAACACCTATAATACGATAAATATTTATTTTTATTCCGGCTACTATTAGGCAATTTTGTTCAAAAATATTAAAACCGGGTTCCTCGAATATTAAAACCGGGTTCCTCGAATAAATCCTTGAAAAAAACTATGCCTAGTTTGTTTATATTCTGGCTTAAGGGGGGATGGGCTGGTTTTTCTGGCCCACCTTCTCCCTCGTGTTTAGCCCCATTGTTTTTTGGATTTTAAGACGTTCGGCTAATTAGTATGGCGATTTAAAGACAATAGCGCCCCATTTCTTTGTCAATAATAAGACCTTTCGTGCCATTTAGGTGTCGATTTTCTCCTGGCGAGTGATAGCGAGCCTGTAATTTTAAGAGTAACTGGAATTTGGCCGGGACATTTTTCTACCGAATTTTTGTTTTACAAATTTATCTTGAAGGGTCTAGGGGGTGTTTTACAGCTTGATGGAGGTCTAGGGAGGAAATTAAAAATAATAAAAAGATGAAACAATAAGCAAATAAACACGCCCATCCCCCCTTAAAATAGTTATGGGGATGGCTTGCACCATTTCGACTATTGGAGGTCGTGCATAAGGCTAGAAAAATAGTTTGTGTTAGCCATCGTACTGAATAAGTTAACCCCTTGAGGATTATGACACGTTTTGACAGTATATTTTGGCTATCATTAGACGATGTTATGCACATTAGGAAGGACCTCTAGGAATCTAAGGGGTCAAAGTCGAGTCAATTATGCCTCTGATACCCATAGATCCTTCCTAAGCTGAATAAAATCGTCTAATGACAACTCTCTCTCGCTATTCTATCGCTACTACAATAATCAGTGTTCCTCGGAGCTTTCCCAGTGTATACCACCTCCTCTACGTAGGGTACGTAGTACCCGCCATGCAACACAATCCCACCCCTACTCTGTGCAACTTTCCAACCCAAGAGTGAAACGCTATTCTCAGACTTTCTTCTATTCAACTGCTGAGCTCTGGAACTCTCTCCCAGAATCAGTCTTTCCCTCTTCCTATGACATAAATTGCTTCAAACTCCGTGTGTCCAGGCATGTTAGCTCGAACGTTCCTTGATTTCGGCCCTGTCACTCTTTGAAATCTGGGGGAGGCACTCGCTGCAGGCAGTTATGCCTTTTGTCTCCCTCATTCACAGAAGAAAAAAAATACACTGTCATTACGCGTCATGATCCTCAAGGGGTTAATATTGCTGCCCATGTAAATACTACATATTTTCAGTTTCGTATATACAAAATTCCAAGTATAAAATAATGTGCAATGTAAAATAATGTGCAATGTAAAATAATGTGCAATGTAAAATAATGTGCAATGTAAAATAATGTGCAATGTAAAATAATGTGCAATGTAAAATGCATAATCTCTTCAGATAATCCTTCTTTCCAAGCCTAACTGGAGCTTGGGGGTGAATAGGTTTAATAAAAGTGGTTCCTATTGCAAAAGCATGGCAGGAGAAAGACGAGAGCGTGTGCAGGCTTAGGATCGGAAGAGTTTAATATTTCAATAGCTGCAGGAGAGAGAGAGAGTTACAAGGAGTTACAAGGAATAGTTAGTATCTCAGAGACCTTGCGGTCCATTCAGAGGAGATACTCGAAGTGGAAGGAGAGAGACTGTTTAGTGCACTACACTCTACAGAGTATGCAAAATACTATGTACTCTCTTCTTGAACTGCTCTACTGAAGAACTATTTACAACTTTGGAGGGAAGTTTGTTCCAGGTAGAACAGATCTTATATGTGAAAAAGTTTCCACAAATACTAGTGCTGAACCTTTTCAATTCTAATTTCCAGCCATGGTTGCGTGTTGTATTCATATTGAAGCTAAACGTTTTGCTATAATCCACATTGTCAAACCCATTAAGTATTTTAAATGCTTCAATGAGCTGACCTCGTAGTCTGCATGTCTCCAACGGAAAGAGATCAAGAGCTCTCAACCGGTCCTCATAGCTCATTCTTCTAAGCGATGGAATAAGCTTTGTAGCTCTATGCTTGTACTCATTCTAGTCGCTCTATAGCTTTCCTGAGTGCTGGAGACCAGAATTGAACAGCATACTCCAGGAGAGGCCTTATCAGAGCGTTGCAAAGTGTGAGGACTATTTCCTTATTTGTATACTTAAATTGCCTCTTAATATAGTCCAATAATTTCTGAGCTTTCTTCTCTACTTCAATGCACTGCTTAGAAAACTTTAGGTCACTGCAAATCATAACACCCAAATCCTTTCCCAAATCAGTCACTTCCAGAGGCATTCCCAATAGCGAATAGCCTGACTTGGGGCTTGCTTGGCCGATATGCATCACCTTGCACTTTTCCAAGTTTAGAGGCATCTGCCATGTCTCCGACCATTCACCCAGTCTGTTGAGGTCCATCCTGAGCTGTTCAACCCCTTTGGGGTCTTTCACATTTATTCCAAGTTTTATGTCATCTGCAAACTTGGAGATTACACTCAACAGACATACTGTATATGATAAACAGAAGTGGTCCAAGGACAGATTCCTGTGGAACTCCAGATGTGACTGCAGTCCACTCAGAAGAAACACCATTGATTGCCACTCGTTGTTGTCTACCTGTTTGCCAACTTCCTATCCAATTTGTGACCTCTGTATTGATACCTAGAGCACTCACTATTGACATTAGCCTGCAATGAAGCACTTTGTCAAAAGTTTTTTGAAAATCTAAGTAAAGGATGTCTATGGCTCTACTTTTGTCATATTCACTCAGCATTTCATGGACAAATTTCAGCAAATTGGTAAATCATGATTGGTGTCCCCTGAATCCATCTGTAATTAAATTGTGGATTTCTAGGTAGTCAACAATCTTGTTTGCTAGTATTCCTTCTAAGAGTTTTACTATGATAGAAGTCAAGTTAATTGGCCGATATTTCTTGGGACACTCGTGATCCCCTTTCTTAAAGGTTTGGGTCACATTGGTCAGTTTTCAGTCTTCAGGGAACTCTCCATTTTCTAGTGATTTATTGAAGATGTCTGCCAAGAAGGGTGCGATTTCATCTCACACTTCTCGTACAACTCGAGGAAGAAAGCTATCTGGGCCGGATGACTTGAACCTATTTAACTTATCTATTCTTTTTGCTACCTCCTCTGGGTACATCTAATTCTGCTAAGAACTTCACCCTCATGCACTAGTCCTGGACTTGGCATGTCACTGGTATTTTCCCTTGTGAATACTGAGACAAAATAGTCGTTTAGGGATTTAGCTATATCAGTGTCAGGAGTTTGAAGTTGGCCTGTTGGATCCTTTAGAGAGAGAGAGAGAGAGAGAGAGTAAAAGATAGCATTGGCTTTGTCTGGCCCAACAGTTATTAATGACAACAGATGAGGAAAATTGCCAGAGGGGGGTTCCTGAAATGTCGTTTATCATTATATAACTCTGATCTCTCTCTCTCTCGTTCTCGCTCTCGCTCGGTCTCGCTCTCTCTCTCTCTCTCTCTCTCTCTCTCTCTCTCTCTCTCTCTCTCTCTCTCTCTCTCTGTCAAGTGCTTCAAGATACTGGAGGGGTTTGACAGAGTTGATACTAATGCACTGTTTACAATCAATATTAATTCTACAACTCGAGGAATTAGACTGAAACTAATATACCAAGAAGGCGAGTCTAGGATTTTTTTTAAACTACTACTACTAATTTGTTTTCTATGTCCCAACCTCTAGACTGTAGGCTGTCAGTAGCCTGTAACTCTAGCGAGGACTTGAGATTATTGAGTGAATTTCGAAGTGTTGGGTGCTTCAGAAGTGTCGCACTAGCTGCTGACAGTGGAGCTTCAAGGTGTTGGTTGCTTCCTTTCTGCCGCACTAGATGATGACACCTTATCACATCACATGAGTTAGAGAGATCAGCTATACGTCATTCACAGCATCTTCAAATATGGTCGGGCATCTTGTATGCTACGAGTTGGTAACGATATAGCGGGTATGTTGGTGTAGCTAGGATAATTGTAGAACAGTGGGAACGATTAGATCACCTTATAAAAATCCTTCCGTTTGGCGTTAACTCGATCTGAGGTTCATTTGGTTTGCACACTATACACCGGGCTATCGCCTACCACTACTACTACTACTATCAATAATGACAATAATCTATCTTCCTATCTATTGCCAGACGCTACGATCCCCGAAAGGGTGGCCACAAATTAATCACCTCCATGCACTTCTGTCCTCTCTCAGCCGGCATCTCTCCTCCCACCTAATTTCACTTTCACTCACATAGTTCTCAACTCCATCCTTCCACCTCACTCTCGGCCTGCTTCTTCCTCTCTGCCCTTCCACCTCACTCTCGTACACTCTTTCAGTCATGCTCTTACTTCCCATACTTTCTACATGACCGAACCATCTCAAGGTGTTCCTTTTCACACTCCAGTACATCCACACCACAACGCTCTTGTACTTCCTGATTCGTCTGTCTATCTCTCTATGTAACAACCACACACACTTCTCAAGTAACCCCTCACACTCTTGATTTATGTCTCTCCAACAACGTCCATGCTTCACTCTCGTATGTCAATGTCGGAATAATAATGTTAATAATAATTATTGTTATTATAAAATAATATTGATAATAATATTAATAGTAATTAAGTACATGATTCTTCTATACCTCACTAACAACGACTACTACCACACCTACCACTATTTACGTCAACTACCACACTGTATGAAGTTACTACCATACACTCTCTCTACCTACCACAACACCTTAGTGCAAGATACCTCTATACCTTACAAACAACCACTAGCTACTACCACACGATGCTACCACTCTATACCTCAACTACCACAAACTCCCTACCTAGTAACCAATACAGGGAAGAGGTGGGGGGGGGGGGGGGGCTGAAATCCCTTCTCCCTCATCTTTAGCCCCATTAGCTTTGATATATTAAAACATTTGCCACATTACTTTGGCGATTTTAGGGCATTTACTCCATTAGTTTGGCGATTTTGAAACCTTTTCCGTCGTTTATGTGTCTTCCACCGTGTGCCAATATTGTGACCACCATACCGGTCAGAACGTTGCACTGACAGTACTGATATTATGGTGCTAGACCCTTCCCATGGATGCCAACACAGCCCACTACTGACATACACTGTATCTTACACACCATAACCGGTACAGTGCCACCCTGTGCAAATATTGTGACCACCATACCGGTCAGAACGTTGCACTGACAGTACTGATATTATGATGCTAGACCCTCCCCATGGATGCCAACACAGCCCACTACTGACATACACTGTATCTTACACACCATAACCGGTACAGTGCCACCCTGTGCCAATATTGTGACCACCATACCGGTCAGACCGTTGCACTGACAGTACTGATATTATGGTGCTAGACCCTCCACATGGATGCCAACACAGCCCTCTACTGACATACACTGTATCTTACACACCATAACCGGTACAGTGCCACCCTGTGCCAGTATTGTGACCACCATACCGGTCAGACCGTTGCTCTGACAGTACTGATATTATGGTGCTAGACCTTCCCCATGGATGCCAACACAGCCCACTACTGACATACACTGTATCTTACACACCATAACCGGTACAGTGCCACCCTGTGCCAATATTGTGACCACCATACCGGTCAGACCGTTGCACTGACAGTACTGATATTATGGTGCTAGACCCTCCCCATGGATGTCAACACAGCCCACTACTGACATACACTGTATCTTACACACCATAACCGGTACAGTGCCACCCTGTGCCAATATTGTGACCACCATACCGGTCAGACCATTGCACTGACAGTAATTATATTATGGTGGTAGACCCTCCCCATGGATGCCAACACAGCCCACTACTGGCATACACTGTATCTTACACAGCATAACCGGTACAGTGCCACCCTGTACCAATATTGTGACCACCATACCGGTCAGACCACCGTTGCACTGACAGTGCTGATATTATGGTGCTAGACCCTCCCCATAGATGCCAACACAGCTCACTACTGACATACACTGTATCTTACACACCATAACCGGTACAGTGCCACCGTGTGCCAATATTGTGACCACCATACCGGTTAGACCGTTGCACTGACAGTTCTGATATTATGGTGCTAGACCCTCCCCATGGATGCCAACACAGCCCACTACTCACATACACTGTATCTTACACACCATAACCGGTACAGTGCCACCCTGTGCCAATATTGTGACCACCATACCGGTCAGACCGTTGCACTGACAGTACTGATATTATGGTGCTAGACCCTCCACATGGATGCCAACACAGCCCACTACTGACATACACTGTATCTTACACACCATAACCGGTACAGTGCCACCCTGTGCCAGTATTGTGACCACCATACCGGTCAGACCGTTGCTCTGACAGCACTGATATTATGGTGCTAGACCCTCCCCATGGATGCCAACATAGCCCACTACTGACATACACTGTATCTTACACACCATAACCGGTACAGTGCCAACCTGTGCCAATATTGTGACCACCATACCGGTCAGACCGTTGCACTGACAGTACTGATATTATGGTGCTAGACCTTCCCCATGGATGCCAACACAGCCCACTACTGACATACACTGTATCTTACACACCATAACCGATACAGTGCCACCCTGTGCCAATATTGTGACCATCATATCGGTCAGACCGTTGCACTGACAGTGCTGATATTATGGTGCTAGACCCTCCCCATGGATGCCAACACAGCCCACTACTGACATACACTGTATCTTACACACCATAACCGGTACAGTGCCACCCTCTGCCAATATTGTGACCACCATACCGGTCAGACCCTTGCACTGACAGTATTGATATTATGGTGCTAGACCCTCCCCATGGATGCCAACACAGCCCACTACTGACATACACTGTATCTTACACACCATAACCGGTACAGTGCCACCCTGTGCCAATATTGTGACCACCATACCGGTCAGACCGTTGCACTGACAGTACTGATATTATGGTGCTAGACCCTCCCCATGGATGCCAACACAGCCCACTACTGACATACACTGTATCTTACACACCATAACCGGTACAGTGCCACCCTGTGCCAATATTGTGACCACCATACCGGTCAGACCGTTGCACTGACAGTACTGATGTTAGTGTGCTAGATCCTCCCCATGGATGCCAACACAGCCCACTACTGACATACACTGTATCTTACACACCATAACCGGTACAGTGCCACCCTGTGCCAATATTGTGACCACCATACCGGTCAGACCCTTGCACTGACAGTACTGATATTATGGTGCTAGACCCTCCCCATGGATGCCAACACAGCCCACTACTGACATACACTGTATCTTACACACCATAACCGGTACAGTGCCACCCTGTGCCAATATTGTGACCACCATACCGGTCAGACCCTTGCACTGACAGTACTGATATTATGGTGCTAGGCCCTACCCATAGATACCAACACAGCCCACTACTGACATACACTGTATCTTACACACCATAACCGGTACAGTGCCACCCTGTGCCAATATTGTGACCACCATACCGGTCAGACCGTTGCACTGACAGTACTGATATTATGGTGCTAGACCCTCCCCATGGATGCCAACACAGCCAACTACTGACATACACTGTATCTTACACACCATAACCGGTACAGTGCCACCCTGTGCCAATATTGTGACCACCATATCGGTCAGACCCTTGCACTGACAGTACTGATATTATGGTGCTAGACCCACCCCATGGATGTCAACACAGCCCACTATTGATATACACTGTATCTTACACACCATAACCGGTACAGTGCCACCCTGTGCCAATATTGTGACCACCATAGCGGTCAGACCGTTGCACTGACAGTACTGATATTATGGTGCTAGACCCTCCCCATGGATACCAACACAGCCCACTACTGACATACACTGTATCTTACACACCATAACCGGTACAGTGCCACCCTGTGCCAATATTGTGACCACCATACCGGTCAGACCGTTGCACTGACAGTACTGATATTATGGTGCTAGACCCTCCCCATGGATGCCAACACAGCCCACTACTGACATACACTGTATCTTACACACCATAACCGGTACAGTGCCACCCTGTGCCAATATTGTGACCACCATACCGGTCAGACCGTTGCACTGACAGTACTGATATTATGGTGCTAGACCCTCCCCATGGATGTCAACACAGCCCACTACTGACATACACTGTATCTTACACACCATAACCGGTACAGTGCCACCCTGTGCCAATATTGTGACCACCATACCGGTCAGACCGTTGCACTGACAGTAATGATATTATGGTGCTAGACCCTCCCCATGGATGCCAACACAGCCCACTACTGACATACACTGTATCTTACACACCATAACCGGTACAGTGCCACCCTGTGCCAATATTGTGACCACCATACCGGTCAGACCGTTGCACTGACAGTACTGATATTATGGTGCTAGACCCTCCCCATGGATGCCAACACAGCCCACTACTGACATACACTGTATCTTACACACCATAACCGGTACAGTGCCACCCTGTGCCAATATTGTGACCACCATACCGGTCAGACCCTTGCACTGACAGTACTGATATTATGGTGCTAGACCCTCCCCATGGATGCCAACACAGCCCACTACTGACATACACTGTATCTTACACACCATAACCGGTACAGTGCCACCCTGTGCCAATATTGTGACCACCATACCGGTCAGACCCTTGCACTGACAGTACTGATATTATGGTGCTAGACCCTACCGATGGATGCCAACACAGCCCACTACTGACATACACTGTATCTTACACACCATAACCGGTACAGTGCCACCCTGTGCCAATATTGTGACCACCATACCGGTCAGACCGTTGCACTGACAGTACTGATATTATGGTGCTAGACCCTCCCCATGGATGCCAACACAGCCCACTACTGACATACACTGTATCTTACACACCATAACCGGTACAGTGCCACCCTGTGCCAATATTGTGACCACCATACCGGTCAGACCCTTGCACTGACAGTACTGATATTATGGTGCTAGACCCTCCCCATGGATGTCAACACAGCCCACTACTGACATACACTGTATCTTACACACCATAACCGGTACAGTGCCACCCTGTGCCAATATTGTGACCACCATACCGGTCAGACCGTTGCACTGACAGTACTGATATTATGGTGCTAGACCCTCCCCATGGATGCCAACACAGCCTACTATTGACATACACTGTATCTTACACACCATAACCGGTACAGTGCCACCCTGTGCCAATATTGTGACCACCATACCGGTCAGACCGTTGCACTGACAGTACTGATATTATGGTGCTAGACCCTCCCCATGGATGCCAACACAGCCACTACTGACATACACTGTATCTTACACACCATAACCGGTACAGTGCCACCCTGTGCCAATATTGTGACCACCATACCGGTCAGACCGTTGCACTGACAGTACTGATATTATGGTGCTAGACCCTCCCCATGGATGCCAACACAGCCCACTACTGACATACACTGTATCTTACACACCATAACCGGTACAGTGCCACCCTGTGCCAATATTGTGACCACCATACCGGTCAGACCGTTGCACTGACAGTACTGATATTATGGTGCTAGATCCTCCCCATGGATGCCAACACAGCCCACTACTGACATACACTATATCTTACACACCATAACCGGTACAGTGCCACCCTGTGCCAATATTGTGACCACCATACCGGTCAGACCGTTGCACTGACAGTACTGATATTATGGTGCTAGACCCTCCCCATGGATGCCAACACAGCCCACTACAGACATACACTGTAGCCTACACACCATAACCGGTACAGTGCCACCCTGTGCCAGTATTGTGACCACCGCATGGAATACAAGACGGTGTGTTGAAATGGATAGAAAATTGGCTCAGCGACAGAAAGCAAAGAGTAGTCATAAACGGTAAGGCATCTAAATGGACGAATGTAAGTAGCGGGGTACCCCAGGGATCGGTACTAGGACCAATTCTCTTTCTAATTTACATCAACAACATAGATGAGGGTCTCACCTGTACAATCTCAAAATTTGCTGACGATACAAAAATTGCAAATAGCGTACTCTCAAAAGAACAAGTTGACGATATGCAACACAATCTAGATAAATTGTCATGTTGGGCCCAAATTTGGCAAATGAGTTCAATGCGGATAAATGTAAAGTACTACATATCGGATACCTAAATGAGAAAGCAAACTATTCGATGAATGGCACTCATCTTAAGAATGTAAACAGAGAAACCGATCTGGGAGTAACAATATCGAGTAACCTAAAACCGAGTCAACAATGTTCAGAAGTTGTTAAGAAGGCAAACAAAATAATTAGCTTTATAGGCCTCATTGAGCATAAATCCAAAGAAGTTATCCTAACCTTTACAATTCCTTAGTCGCCCTCTTCTGGAATACTGCGTTCAATCCTGGTGCCCTTATTACCAAAAAGATATAAACAAGCTAGAACGAGTTCAACGTAGAGTTACCAAAATGATACCTAGCCTAAAGAACAAACCATACGAAGAGCGTCTTAGAGAATTAAATCTATTTCCTTTAACCCAGCGCAGATTAAGAGGTGACTTAATTCAAGTGTTCAAAATCATCAAAGGCATCGACAATATGAACTGTAAGAAGTACTTCACTATCGACCAATCTAATTACACGCGGGGAAACGGTTGCAAAATTATTGGTAAATCTTTTAACTCACACGAATCTAAGAATTTCTTCTTCAATCGAGTTGTCAACTTGTGGAATGGGCTTCCCGGGCGTTATAGACTGCAGAACCGTTGATTCATTTAAACTCCGCTTAAACAAATATCTCGCATCAAACCCGCGACTGACTGCGTTTGTAAATGAATAACTTTATTTTATCCCCCCCTCAGTTACTAACCCATCTGTCCCCTACTAACTTCCTAATCCTGCCACAGACATTAGTTCCAGGGCAGTAGTTCCCTTTCCAATGTTCCCTTACCCACTCTAAACCACTGGACACTTGACCCTCAGTGTTTTGGAGGACAAGCAACCTAGAAGGGTCACTAGACCTGTTGTTGCTTGATTTCCTTTGTACTCCTTTGTACCATACCGGTCAGACCGATGCACTGACAGTACTGATATTATGGTGCTAGACCCTCCCCATGGAAGCCAACACAGCCCACTACTGACATACACTGTATCTTACACACCATAACCGGTACAGTGCCACCCTGTGCCAATATTGTGACCACCATACCGGTTAGACCGTTGCACTGACAGTACTGATATTATGGTGCTAGACCCTCCCCATGAATACCAGCACAGCCCACTACTGACATACACTGTATCTTACACACCATAACCGGTACAGTGCCACCCTGTGCCAATATTGTGACCACCATACCGGTCAGACCGTTGCACTGACAGTACTGATATTATGGTGCTAGACCCTCCCCATGGATGCCAACACAGCCCACTACTGACATACACTGTATCTTACACACCATAACCGGTACAGTGCCACCCTGTGCCAATATTGTGACCACCATACCGGTCAGACCCTTGCACTTACAGTACTGATATTATGGTGCTAGACCCTCCCCATGGATGGCAACACAGCCCACTACTGACATACACTGTATCTTACACACCATAACCGGTACAGTGCCACCCTGTGCCAATATTGTGACCACCATACCGGTCAGACCCTTGCACTGACAGTACTGATATTATGGTGCTAGACCCTACTCATCGATACCAACACAGCCCACTACTGACATACACTGTATCTTACACACCATAACCGGTACAGTGCCACCCTGTGCCAATATTGTGACCACCGCATGGAATACAAGACGGTGTGTTGAAATGGATAGAAAATTGGCTCAGCGACAGAAAGCAAAGACTAGTCATAAACGGTAAGGCATCTACGAATGTAAGTAGCGGGGTACCCAGGGATCGGTACTAGGACCATTCGTCTTCTAATTTTACAACAACATAGATGAGGGTCTCACCTGTACAATCTCAAATTTGCTGACGATACAAAAATTGCAAATAGAGCGTACTCTCAAAAGACAAGTTGACGATATGCAACACAATCTAGATAAATTGTCATGTTGGGCCAAATTTGGCAAATGAGTTTCAATGCGGATAAATGTAAAGTACTACATATCGGATACCTAAATGAGAAAGCAAACTATTCGATGAATGGCACTCACTTAAGAATGTAAACAGAGAAACCGATCTGGGAGTAACAATATCGAGTAACCTAAAACCGAGTCAACAATGTTCAGAAGTTGTTAAGAAGGCAAACAAAATAATTAGCTTTATAGGCAGGTCATTTGAGCATAAATCCAAAGAAGTTATCCTAACCCTTTACAATTCCTTAGTCCGCCCTCTTCTGGAATACTGCGTTCAATCCTGGTGCCCCTTATTACCAAAAAGATATAAACAAGCTAGAACGAGTTCAACGTAGAGTTACCAAAATGATACCTAGCCTAAAGAACAAACCATACGAAGAGCGTCTTAGAAAATTAAATCTATTTCCTTTAACCCAGCGCAGATTAAGAAGTGACTTAATTCAAGTGTTCAAAATCATCAAAGGCATCGACAATATGAACTGTAAGAAGTACTTCACTATCGACCAATCTAATTACACGCGGGGAAACGGTTGCAAAATTATTGGTAAATCTTTTAACTCACACGAATCTAAGAATTTCTTCTTCAATCGAGTTGTCAACTTGTGGAATGGGCTTCCCCGAGACGTTATAGACTGCAGAACCGTTGATTCATTTAAACTCCGCTTAGACAAATATCTCGCATCAAACCCGCGACTGACTGCGTTTGATAACTTTATTTTATCCCCCCCTCAGTTACTAACCCATCTGTCCCCTACTAACTTCCTAATCCTGCCACAGACATTAGTTCCAGGGCAGTAGTTCCCTTTCCAATGTTCCCTTACCCACTCTAAACCACTGTTTGGACACTTGACCCTCAGTGTTTTGGAGGACAAGCAACCTAGAAGGGTCACTAGACCTGTTGTTGCTTGATTACCTTTGTACTCCTTTGTACCATACCGGTCAGACCGATGCACTGACAGTACTGATATTATGGTGCTAGACCCTCCCCATGGAAGCCAACACAGCCCACTACTGACATACACTGTATCTTACACACCATAACCGGTACAGTGCCACCCTGTGCCAGTATTGTGACCACCATACCGGTTAGACCGTTGCACTGACAGTACTGATATTATGGTGCTAGACCCTCCCCATGAATACCAGCACAGCCCACTACTGACATACACTGTATCTTACACACCATAACCGGTAAGGTGCCACCCTGTGCCAATATTGTGACCACCATACCGGTCAGACCGTTGCACTGACAGTACTGATGTTAGGGTGCTAGATCCTCCCCATGGATGCCAACAAAGCCCACTACTGACATACACTGTATCTTACACACCATAACTGGTACAGTGCCACCCTGTGCCAATATTGTGACCACCATACCGGTCAGACCCTTGCACTTACAGTACTGATATTATGGTGCTAGACCCTCCCCATGGATGGCAACACAGCCCACTACTGACATACACTGTATCTTACACACCATAACCGGTACAGTGCCACCCTGTGCCAATATTGTGACCACCATACCGGTCAGACCCTTGCACTGACAGTACTGATATTATGGTGCTAGACCCTACTCATCGATACCAACACAGCCCACTACTGTCATACACTGTATCTTACACACCATAACCGGTACAGTGCCACCCTGTGCCAATATTGTGACCACCATACGGGTCAGACCGTTGCACTGACAGTACTGATATTATGGTGCTAGATCCTCCCCATGGATGCCAACACAGCCCACTACTGACATACACTGTATCTTACACACCATAACCGGTACAGTGCCACCCTGTGCCAATATTGTGACCACCATATCGGTCAGACCCTTGCACTGACAGTACTGATATTATGGTGCTAGACCCACCCCATGGATGTCAACACAGCCCACTATTGATATACACTGTATCTTACACACCATAACCGGTACAGTGCCACCCTGTGCCAATATTGTGACCACCATACCGGTCAGACCGTTGCACTGACAGTACTGATATTATGGTGCTAGACCCTCCCCATGGATGCCAACACAGCCCACTACTGACATACACTGTATCTTACACACCATAACCGGTACAGTGCCACCCTGTGCCAATATTGTGACCACCATACCGGTCAGACCGTTGCACTGACAGTACTGATATTATGGACCTAGACCCTCCCCATGGATGCCAACACAGCCCACTACTGACATACACTGTATCTTACACACCATAACCGGTACAGTGCCACCGTGTGCCAATATTGTGACCACCATACCGGTCAGACCGTTGCACTGACAGTACTGATATTATGGTGCTAGACCCTCCCCATGGATGCCAACACAGCTCCACTACTGACATACACTGTATCGTACACACCATAACCGGTACAGTGCCACCTTGTGCCAATATTGTGACCACCATACCGGTCAGACTGTTGCACTGACAGTACTGATATTATGGTGCTAGACCCTCCCCATGAATGCCAACACAGTCTACTACTGACATACACTGTATCTTACACACCATAACAGGTACAGTGCCACCCTGTGCCAATATTGTGACCACCATACCGGTCAGACTGTTGCACTGACAGTACTGATATTATGGTGCTAGATCCTCCCCATGGATGCCAACACAGCCCACTACTGACATACACTATATCTTACACACCATAACCGGTACAGTGCCACCCTGTGCCAATATTGTGCCCACCATACCGGTCAGACCGTTGCACTGACAGTACTGATATTATGGTGCTAGACCCTCCCCATGGATGCCAACACAGCCCACTACTGACATACACTGTAGCCTACACACCATAACCGGTACAGTGCCACCCTGTGCCAGTATTGTGACCACCGCATGGAATACAAGACGGTGTGTTGAAATGGATAGAAAATTGGCTCAGCGACAGAAAGCAAAGAGTAGTCATAAACGGTAAGGCATCTAAATGGACGAATGTAAGTAGCGGGGTACCCCAGGGATCGGTACTAGGACCAATTCTCTTTCTAATTTACATCGACGACATAGATGAGGGTCTCACCTGTACAATCTCAAAATTTGCTGACGATACAAAAATTGAAAATAGCGTACTCTCAAAAGAACAAGTTGACGATATGCAACACAATCTAGATAAATTTGTTGGGCCAATTTGGCAAATGAGTTTCAATGCGGATAAATGTAAAGTACTACATATCGGATACCTAAATGAGAAAGCAAACTATTCGATGAATGGCACTCAGCTTAAGAATGTAAACAGAGAAACCGATCTGGGAGTAACAATATCGAGTAACCTAAAACCGAGTCAACAATGTTCAGAAGTTGTTAAGAAGGCAAACAAAATAATTAGCTTTATAGGCAGGTCTTTGAGCATAAATCCAAAGGTATCCTAACCCTTTACAATTCCTTAGTCCGCCCTCTTCTGGAATACTGCGTTCAATCCTGGTGCCCTTATTACCAAAAAGATATAAACAAGCTAGAACGAGTTCAACGTAGAGTTACCAAAATGATACCTAGCCTAAAGAACAAACCATACGAAGAGCGTCTTAGAGAATTAAATCTATTTCCTTAACCCAGCGCAGATTAAGAGGTGACTTAATTCTAGTGTTCAAAATCATCAAAGGCATCGACAATATGAACTGTAGTAAGTACTTCACTATCGACCAATCTAATTACACGCGGGGAAACGGTTGCAAAATTATTGGTAAATCTTTTAACTCACACGAATCTAAGAATTTCTTCTTCAATCGAGTTGTCAACTTGTGGAATGGGCTTCCCCGAGACGTTATAGACTGCAGAACCGTTGATTCATTTAAACTTCGCTTAGACAAATATCTCGCATCAAACCCGCGACTGACTGCGTTTGTAAATGAATAACTTTATTTTATCCCCCCCTCAGTTACTAACCAATCTGTCCCCTACTAACTTCCTAATCCTGCCACGGACATTAGTTCCAGGGCAGTAGTTCCCTTTCCAATGTTCCCTTACCCACTCTAAACCACTGTTTGGACACTTGACCCTCAGTGTTTTGGAGGACAAGCAACCTAGAAGGGTCACTAGACCTGTTGTTGCTTGATTTCCTTTGTACTCCTTTGTACCATACCGGTCAGACCGATGCACTGACAGTACTGATATTATGGTGCTAGACCCTCCCCATGGAAGCCAACACAGCCCACTACTGACATACACTGTATCTTACACACCATAACCGGTACAGTGCCACCCTGTGCCAGTATTGTGACCACCATACCGGTTAGACCGTTGCACTGACAGTACTGATATTATGGTGCTAGACCCTCCCCATGAATACCAGCACAGCCAACTTCTGACATACACTGTATCTTACACACCATAACAGGTACAGTGCCACCCTGTGCCAATATTGTGACCACCATACCGGTCAGACCGTTGCACTGACAGTACTGATATTATGGTGCTAGATCCTCCCCATGGATGCCAACACAGCCCACTACTGACATACACTGTATCTTACACACCATAACCGGTACAGTGCCACCCTGTGCCAATATTGTGCCCACCATACCGGTCAGACCGTTGCACTGACAGTACTGATATTATGGTGCTAGACCCTCGCCATGAATGCCAACACAGCGCACTACTGACATACACTGTATCTTACACACCATAACCGGTACAGTGCCACCCTGTGCCAATATTGTGACCACCATACCGGTCAGACCGTTGCACTGACAGTACTGATAATATGGTGCTAGACCCTCCCCATGGATGCCAACACAGCCCACTACTGACATACACTGTATCTTACACACTATAGCCGGTACAGTGCCACCCTGTGCCAATATTGTGACCACCATACCGGTCAGACCGTTGCACTGACAGTACTGATATTATGGTGCTAGACCCTCCCCATGGATGTCAACACAGCCCACTACTGACATACACTGTATCTTACACACCATAACCGGTACAGTGCCACCCTGTGCCAATATTGTGACCACCATACCGGTCAGACCGTTGCACTGACAGTACTGATATTATGGTGCTAGACCCTCCCCATGGATGCCAACACAGCCCACTACTGACATGCACTGTATCTTACACACCATAACCGGTACAGTGCCACCATGTGCCAATATTGTGACCACCATACCAGTCAGACCGTTGCACTGACAGTACTGATATTATGGTGCTAGATCCTCCCCATGGATGCCAACACAGGCCACTACTGACATACACTGTATCTCACACACCATAACCGGTACAGTGCCACCCTGTGCCAATATTGTGACCACCATACCGGTCAGACCCTTGCACTGACAGTACTGATATTATGGTGCTAGACCCTCCCCATGGATGCCAACACAGCCCACTACTGACATACACTGTATCTTACACACCATAACTGGTACAGTGCCACCCTGTTCCAATATTGTGACCACCATACCGGTCAGACCGTTGCACTGACAGTACTGATATTATGGTACTAGACCCTCCCCAAAATATTAAACAATAAATTAAACAATAAATTAAACAAAATAGAGCTAATTTATCGATATAATTTATGAAATTTGCCCATATTTCCATGATTTTTGGACATACATGATTTGCAAATATGATTGTTGTATGTATTTTCGGCTGCTGAGTTCAAATCTAACCTCAAAATTGGCCTACCACGACAATTACACAAAATAGAGCTAATTTATCGATATAATTTATGAAATTTGCCCATATTTTCATCATTTTTTGACATACATGATGTGCACATATGATTTTTGTATGTATTGTCGGCTGCTGAGTTCAAATCTACCCTCAAAATTGACCTACCACGTCAATTAAATAAAATAGAGATAATTTATCGATATAATTTATGAAATTTGCCATATATTTCCATGATTTTTGGACATACATGATTTGCAAATATGATTTTCATATGTATTTTCGGCTGTTGAGGTCGAATCTACCCTCAAAATTGGCCTACCACGTCAAATACACAAATTAAAGCTCATTTATCGATATAATTTATGAAATTTGCCCACATTTCCATGATTTTTTGGACATACATGATTTGCATATATGATATTTAGATGTATTGTCTGCTGTTGAGTTCGAATCTGCCATCAAAATTGGCCTACTACGTCAATTACACAAAATAGAGCTCATTTATTGATATAATTTGTGAAATTTGCCCATATTTCCATGATTTTTTGATATACATGATTTGCAAATATGATTTTTAGATGTATTTTCGGCTGCTGAGTTCGAATCTACCCTAAAAATTGGCCTACCACGTCAATTACACAAAATTGAGCTAATTTATCGATATAATTTATGAAATTTGCCCATATTTCCATGATTTTTGGACATATATGATTTGCAAATATGATTTTTAGATGTATTGTCGGCGGTTGAGTTTGAATCTGCCCTCAAAATTGGCCTACCACGTCAATTACACAAAATAGAGCTAATTTATCGATATAATTTGTGAAATTTGCCCATATTTCCATGATTTTTTGGACATACATGATTTGCAAATATGATTTTTAGATGTATTTCCGGCTGCTGAGTTCGAATCTGCCCTCAAAATTGGCCTACCACTTCAATTACACAAAATAGAGCTAATTTATCGATATAATTTGTGAAATTTGCCCATATTTCCATGATTTTTGAACATACATGATTTGCAAATATGATTTTTAGATGTATTTTTGGCTGCTGAGTTTGCATCTGCCCTCAAAATTAGACTACAACGTCAATTACACAAAATAGAGATCATTTATCGATATAATTTATGAAATTTGCCCATATTTCCATGATGTATGGACATACATGATTTGCAAATATGATATTTAGATGTATTGTCGGCTGTTGAGTTCGAATATGCCCTCAAAATTGGCCTACCACATGAATTACACAAAATAGAGCTCATTTATCGATATAATTTATGAAATTTGCCAGTATTTCCATGATTTTTTGACATACATGATGTGCAAATATGATTTTTAGATGAATGTTCTGCTGTTGAATTCGAATCTGCCCTCAAAATTGGCCTACCACGTCAATTACACAAAATAGAGCTCATTTATCGATATAATTTGTGAAATTTGCCCATATTTCCATGATTTTTGGACATACATGATTTGCAAATATGATTTTTAGATGTATTGTCGGCTGTTGAGTTCGAATATGCCCTCAAAATTGGCCTACCGCATGAATTACACAAAATAGAGCTCATTTATCGATATAATTTATGACATTTGCCAGTATTTCCATGATTTTTGGACATACATGATTTGCAAATATGATATTTAGATGTATTTTTGGATGCTGAGTTCGGATCTGCGCTCAGAATTGGCCTACCACGTCAATTACACAAAATAGAGCTCCTTTATCGATATAAATTGTGAAATTTGACAATATTTCCATGATTTTTTGACATACATGATTTGTAAATATGATTGTTAGATGTATTTTCGGCGGTTGAGTTTGAATCTGCCCTCAAAATTGGCCTACCACGTCAATTACACAAAATAGAGCTAATTTATCGATATAATTTATGAAATTTGCCATATATTTCCATGATTTTTGGACATACATGATTTGCAAATATGATTTTTATATGTATTTTCGGCTGCTGAGGTCGAATCTACCCTCAAAATTGGCCTACCACGTCAAATACACAAATTAAAGCTCATTTATCGATATAATTTATGAAATTTGCCCACATTTCCATGATTTTTGGACATACATGATTTGCATATATGATATTTAGATGTATTGTCGGCTGTTGAGTTCGAATATGCCCTCAAAATTGGCCTACCACATGAATTACACAAAATAGAGCTCATTTATCGATATAATTTATGAAATTTGCCAGTATTTCCATGATTTTTTGACATACATGATGTGCAAATATGATTTTTAGATGAATGTTCTGCTGTTGAGTTCGAATCTGCCCTCAAAATTGGCGTACCACGTAAATTACACAAAATAGAGCTCATTTATCGATATAATTTATGAAATTTGCCCATATTTCCATGATGTTTGGACATACATGATTTGCAAATATGATTTTTAGATGTATTGTCGGCTGTTGAGTTCGAATATGCCCTCAAAATTGGCCTACCACATGAATTACACAAAATAGAGCTCATTTATCGATATAATTTATGAAATTTGCCAGTATTTCAATGATTTTTTGACATACATGATGTGCAAATATGATTTTTAGATTAATTTTCTGCTGTTGAGTTCGAATCTGCCCTCAAAATTGGCCTACCACGTGAATTACACAAAATAGAGCTCATTTATCGATATAATTTATGAAATTTGCCCATATTTCCATGATTTTTGGACATACATGATTTGCAAATATGATATTTAGATGTATGTTTGGCTGCTGAGTTCGAATCTGCCCTCAGAATTGGCCTACCCCGTCAATTACACAAAATAGAGCTCATTTATCGATATACTTTGTGAAATTTGCCCATAGTTCCATGATTTTTTGACATACATGATTTATAAATATGATTTTTAGATGTATTTTTGGATGCTGAGTTCGGATCTGTGCTCAGAATTGGCCTACCGCGTCAATTACACAAAATAGGGCTCCTTTATCGATATAATTTGTGAAATTTGACAATATTTCCATGATTTTTTGACATACATGATTTGTAAATATGATTGTTAGATGTATTTTCAGCGGTTGAGTTTGAATCTGCCCTCAAAATTGGCCTACCACGTCAATTACACAAAATAGAGCTAATTTATCGATATAATTTATGAAATTTGCCATATATTTCCATGATTTTTGGACAGACATGATTTGCAAATATGATTTTTATATGTATTTTCGGCTGCTGAGGTCGAATCTACCCTCAAAATTGGCCTACCACGTCAAATACACAAATTAAAGCTCATTTATCGATATAATTTATGAAATTTGCCCACATTTCCATGATTTTTGGACATACATGATTTGCATATATGATATTTAGATGTATTGTCTGCTGTTGAGTTCGAATCTGCCATCAAAATTGGCCTACCACGTCAATTACACAAAATAGAGCTCATTTATCGATATAATTTGTGAAATTTGCCCATATTTCCATGATTTTTTGATATACATGATTTGCAAATATGATTTTTAGATGTATTTTCGGCTGCTGAGTTCGAATCTACCCTCAAAATTGGCCTACCACGTCAATTACACAAAATAGAGCTAATTTATCTATATCATTTGTGAAATTTGCCCATATTTCCATGATTGTTTGACATACATGATTTGCAAATATGATTTTTAGATGTATTTTCGGCTGCTGAGTTCGAATCTACCCTCAAAATTGGCCTACCACTTCAATTACACAAAATAGAGCTAATTTATCGATATAATTTATGAAATTTGCCCATATTTCCATGATTTTTGAACATACATGATTTGCAAATATGATTTGTAAATGTATTTTTGGCTGCTGAGTTTGCAGCTGCCCTCAAAATTAGCCTACAACGTCAATTACACAAAGTAGAGCTCATTTATCGATATAATTTATGAAATTTGCCCATATTTCCATGATGTTTGGACATACATGATTTGCAAATATGATTTTTAGATGTATTGTCGGCTGTTGAGTTCGAATATGCCCTCAAAATTGGCCTACCACATGAATTACACAAAATAGAGCTCATTTATCGATATAATTTATGAAATTTGCCAGTATTTCCATGATTTTTTGACATACATGATGTGCAAATATGATTTTTAGATGAATGTTCTGCTGTTGAGTTCGAATCTGCCCTCAAAATTGGCGTACCACGTGAATTACACTAAATAGAGCTAATTTATCGATATAATTTATGAAATTTGCCATATATTTCCATGATTTTTGGACAGACATGATTTGCAAATATGATTTTTATATGTATTTTCGGCTGCTGAGGTCGAATCTACCCTCAAAATTGGCCTACCACGTCAAATACACAAATTAAAGCTCATTTATCGATATAATTTATGAAATTTGCCCACATTTCCACGATTTTTGGACATACATGATTTGCATATATGATATTTAGATGTATTGTCTGCTGTTGAGTTCGAATCTGCCATCAAAATTGGCCTACCACGTCAATTACACAAAATAGAGCTTATTTATCGATATAATTTGTGAAATTTGCCCATATTTCCATGATTTTTTTATATACATGATTTGCAAATATGATTTTTAGATGTATTTTCGGCTGCTGAGTTCGAATCTACCCTCAAAATTGGCCAATCACGTCAATTACAAAAAATTGAGCTAATTTATCTATATCATTTGTGAAATTTGCCCATATTTCCATGATTGTTTGACATACATGATTTGCAAATATGATTTTTAGATGTATTTTCGGCTGCTGAGTTCGAATCTACCCTCAAAATTGGCCTACCACGTCAATTACACAAAATTGAGCTAATTTATCGATATAATTTATGAAATTTGCCCATATTTCCATGATTTTTGAACATACATGATTTGCAAATATGATTTGTAAATGTATTTTTGGCTGCTGAGTTTGCAACTGCCCTCAAAATTAGCCTACAACGTCAATTACACAAAATAGAGCTCATTTATCGATATAATTTATGAAATTTGCCCATATTTCCATGATGTTTGGACATACATGATTGGCAAATATGATTTTTAGATGTATTGTCGGCTGTTGAGTTCGAATATGCCCTCAAAATTGGCCTACCACATGAATTACACAAAATAGAGCTCATTTATCGATATAATTTATGAAATTTGCCAGTATTTCCATGATTTTTTGACATACATGATGTGCAAATATGATTTTTAGATGAATGTTCTGCTGTTGAGTTCGAATCTGCCCTCAAAATTGGCGTACCACGTGAATTACACAAAATAGAACTCATTTATCGATATAATTTATGAAATTTGCCCATATTTCCATGATTTTTGGACATACATGATTTGCAAATATGATATTTAGATGTATCTTTGGCTGCTGAGTTCGAATCTGCCCTCAGAATTTGCCTACCCCGTCAATTACACAAAATAGAGCTCATTTATCGATATAATTTGTGAAATTTGACAATATTTCCATGATTTTTTGACATACATGATTTATAAATATGATTTTTAGATGTATTTTCTGCTGCTGAGTTCGAATCTGCCCTCTAAATTGGCCTACCACGTCAATTCAACAAAATAGAGCTAATTTATCGATATAATTTATGAAATTTGCCCATATTTCCATGATATTTAGACACACATGATTTGCAAATATGATTTTTAGATGTATTGTCGGCTGCTGAGTTCGAATCTGCCATCAAAATTGGCCTACCACGTCAATTACACAAAATAGAGCTAATTTATCTATATACTTTGTAAAATTTGCCCATGTTTCCATGATTTCTGGACATACATGATTTGCAAATATGATTTTTAGATGTATTTTTGGCTGCTGAGTTCGGATCTGCCCTCAGAATTGGCCTAGCACGTCAATTACACAATATAGAGCTCCTTTATCGATATAATTTGTGAAATTTGACAATATTTCCATGATTTTTTGACATGCATGATTTGCAAATATGGTTTTTATATGTATTTTCGCCTGCTGAGTTAGAATCTGCCCTCAAAATTGGCCTACCACGTCAATTAAATAAAATATATATAAGTTATCGATATAATTTATGAAATTTGCCCATATTTCCATGATTTTTGGACATACATGATTTGCAAGTATTATTTTTATATGTATTTTCGGCTGCTGAGGTCGAATCTATCCTCAAAATTGGCCTACCACGTCAATTACACAAAATTGAGCTAATTTATCGATATAATTTATGAAATTTGCCCATATTTCCATGATTTTTGGACATATATGATTTGAAAATATGCTTTTTAGATGTATTTTCGGCGGTTGAGTTTGAATCTGCCCTCAAAATTGGCCTACCACGTCAATTACACAAAATAGAGCTAATTTATCGATATAATTTATGATATTTGCCCATATTTCCATGATTTTTGAACATACATGATTTGCAAATATGATTTTTAGATGTATTTTTGGCTGCTGAGTTTACATCTGCCCTCAAAATTAGCCTACAACGTCAATTACACAAAATAGAGCTCATTTATCGATATAATTTATGAAATTTGCCCATATTTCCATGATGTTTGGACATACATGATTTGCAAATATGATTTTTTTATATGTATTGTCGGCTGTTGAGTTCGAATATGCCCTCAAAATTGGCCTACCACATGAATTACACAAAATAGAGCTCATTTATCGATATAATTTATGAAATTTGCCAGTATTTCCATGTTTTTTTGACATACATGATGTGCAAATATGATTTTTAGATGAATTTTCTGCTGTTGAATTCGAATCTGCCCTCAATATTGGCCTACCACGTCAATTACACAAAATAGAGCTCATTTATCGATATAATTTGTGAAATTTGCCCATATTTCCATGATTTTTGGACATACATGATTTGCAAATATGATTTTTAGATGTGTTGTCGGCTGTTGAGTTCGATTATGCCCTCAAAATTGGCCTACCACGTGAATTACACAAAATAGAGCTCATTTATCGATATAATTTAAGAAATTTGGCCATATTTTCATGATTTTTTGATATACATGATGTGCACATATGTTTTTTAGATGTATTTTCTGCTGTTGAGTTCGAATCTGCCCTCAAAATTGGCCTACCCCGTCAATTACACAAAATAGAGCTCATTTATCGATATAATTTGTGAAATTTGACAATATTTCCATGATTTTTTGACATACATGATTTATAAATATGATTTTTAGATGTATTTTCTGCTGCTGAGTTCGAATCTGCCCTCAAAATTGGCCTACCACGTCAATTACACAAAATAGAGCTAATTTATCGATATAATTTATGAAATTTGCCCATATTTCCATGATATTTAGACATACATTATTTGCAAATATGATTTTTAGATGTATTGTCGGCTGCTGAGTTCGAATCTGCCCTCACAATTGGCCTACCACGTCAATTACACAAAATAGAGCTAATTTATCGATATACTTTGTGAAATTTGCCCATATTTCCATGATTTCTGGACATACATGCTTTGCAAATATGATTTTTAGATGTATTTTTGGCTGCTGAGTTCGGATCTACCCTCAGAATTGGCCTACCACGTCAATTCAACAAAATAAAGCTAATTTATCGATATAATTTATGAAGTTTGCCCATATTTCCATGATTTTTGGACATACATGATTTGCAAATATGATTTTTATATGTATTTTTGGCTGTTGACTTAGAATCTGCCCGCAAAATTGGCCTACCACGTGAATTACACAAAATAGAGCTAATTTATCGATATAATTTGTGAAATTTGCCCATATTTCCATGATTTTTTGGACATACATGATTTGCAAATATGATTTTTAGATGTATTTCCGGCTGATGAGGTCGAATCTACCATCACAATTGGCCTACCACGTCAATTACACAAAATAGAGCTCATTTATCGATATAATTTGTGAAATTTGCCCATATTTCCATGATTTTTGGACATACATGATTTGCAAATATGATTTTTAGATGTGTTGTCGGCTGTTGAGTTCGAATATGCCCTCAAAATTGGCCTACCACGTGAATTACACAAAATAGAGCTCATTTATCGATATAATTTATGAAATTTGCCCATATTTTCATGATTTTTTGACATACATGATGTGCACATATGTTTTTTAGATGTATTTTCTGCTGTTGAGTTCGAATCTGCCCTCAAAATTGGCCTACCACGTGAATTACACAAAATAGAGCTCATTTATCGATATAATTTATGAAATTTGCCAGTATTTCCATGATTTTTTGACATACATGATGTGCAAATATGATTTTTAGATAATTTTTCTGTTGTTGAGTTCGAATCTGCCCTCAAAATTGGCCTACCACGTGAATTACACAAAATAGAGCTCATTTATCGATATAATTTGTGAAATTTGACAATATTTCCATGATTTTTTGACATACATGATTTATAAATATGATTTTTAGATGTATTTTCTGCTGCTGAGTTCGAATCTGCCCTCAAAATTGGCCTACCACGTCAATTCAACAAAATAGAGCTAATTTATCGATATAATTTATGAAATTTGCCCATATTTCCATGATATTTAGACATACATGATTTGCAAATATGATTTTTAGATGTATTGTCGGCTGCGAAGTTCGAATCTGCCCTCAAAATTGGCTTACCACGTCAATTACACAAAATAGAGCTAATTTATCGATATACTTTGTGAAATTTGCCCATATTTCCATGATTTCTGGAGATACATGATTTGCAAATATGATTTTTAGATGTATTTTTGGCTGCTGAGTTCGAATCTGCCCTCAGAATTGGCCTACCACGTCAATTACACAAAATAGAGCTCCTTTATCGATATAATTTGTGAAATTTGACAATATTTCCATGATTTTTTTACATACATGATTTGTAAATATGATTGGTAGATGTATTTTCGGCTGCTGGGTTCGAATCTGCCCTCAAAATTGGCCTACCACGTCAATTCAACAAAATAGAGCTAATTTATCGATATAATTTATGAAGTTTGCCCATATTTCCATGATTTTTGGACATACATGATTTGCAAATTTGATTTTTAGATGTATTTCCGGCTGATGAGTTCGAATCTATCCTCACAATTGGCCTACCACGTCAATTCAACAAAATAGAGCTAATTTATCGATATAATTTATGAAGTTTGCCCATATTTCCAAGATTTTTGGACATACATGATTTGCAAATATGGTTTTTAGATGTATTTTCGCAGAAAATACATCTAAAAATCATATTTACACAACATGTATGTCAAAAAAACATGGAAATATGGGCATATTTCATAAATTATATCGATAAATGAGCTCTATTTTGTGTAATTGACGTCGTAGGCCAATTTAGAGGGCATATTCGAGCTCAACAGCCGACAATACATCTAAAAATCATATTTGCAAATCATGTATGTCCAAAAATAATGGAAATATGGGCAAATTTCATAAATTATATCGATAAATTAGCTCAATTTTGTGTAATTGACGTGGTAGGCCAATTTTGAACGTAGATTCGAACTCAACAGCCGGAAATACATCTAAAAATCATATTTGCAAATCATGTATGTCAAAAAATCATGGAAATATGGGCAAATTTCATAAATTATATCGATAAATTAGCTCTATTTTGTTTAATTTATTGTTTAATTTATTGTTTAATATTTGGGGAAGGGTCTAGCACCATAATATCAGTACTGTCAGTGCAAAGGTCTGACCGGTATGGTGGTCACAATATTGGCACAGGGTGGCACTGTACCGGTTATGGTGTGTAAGATACAGTGTATGTCAGTAGTGGGCTGTGTTGGCATCCATGGGGAGGGTGTAGCACCATAATATCAGTACTGTCAGTGCAACAGTCTGACCGGTATGGTGGTCACAATATTGGCACAGGGTGGCACTGTACCGGTTATGGTGTGTAAGATACAGTGTATGTCAGTAGTGCGCTGTGTTGGCATCCATGGGGAGGGTCTAGCACCATAATATCAGAACTGTCAGTGCATCGGTCTGACCGGTATTGTGGTCACAATATTGGCACAGGGTGGCACTGTACCGGTTATGGTGTGCAAGATACAGTGTATGACAGTAGTGGGCTGTGTTGGCATCCATGGGGAGGGTAGAGCACCATAATATCAGTACTGTCAGTGCAACGGTCTGACCGGTATGGTGGTCACAATATTGGCACAGGGTAGCACTGTACCGGTTATGGTGAGTAAGATACAGTGTAAGTCAGTAGTGGGCTGTGTTGGCATCCATGGAGAGGGTCTAGCACCATAATATCAGTACTGTCAGAGCAACGGTCTGACCGGTATGGTGGTCACAATACTAGCACAGGGTGGCACTGTACCGGTTATGGTGTGTAAGATACAGTGTATGTCAGTAGTGGGCTGTGTTGGCATCCATGGGGAGGGTCTAGCACCATAATATCATTACTGTCAGTGCAACGGTCTGACCGGTATGGTGGTCACAATATTGGCACAGGGTGGCACTGTACCGGTTATGGTGTGTAAGATACAGTGTATGTCAGTAGTGGGCTGTGTTGGCATCCATGGGGAGGATCTAGCACCATAATATCAGTACTGTCAGTGCAACGGTCTGACCGGTATGGTGGTCACAATATTGGCACAGGGTGGCGCTGTACCGGTTATGGTGTGTAAGATACAGTGTATGTCAGTAGTGGGCTGTGTTGGCATCCATGGGGAGGGTCTAGCACCATAATATCAGTACTGTCAGTGCAACGGTCTGACCGGTATGGTGGTCACAATATTGGCACAGGGTGGCACTGTACCGGTTATGGTGTGTAAGATACAGTGTATGTCAGTAGTGGGCTGTGTTGGCATCCATGGGGAGGGTCTAGCACCATAATATCAGTACTGTCAGTGCAACGGTCTGACCGGTATGGTGGTCACAATATTGGCACAGGGTGGCACTGTACCGGTTATGGTGTGCAAGATACAGTGTATGTCAGTAGTGGGCTGTGTTGGCATCCATGGGGAGGGTCTAGCACCATAATATCAGTACTGTCAGTGCAACGGTCTGACCGGTATGGTGGTCACAATATTGGCACAGGGTGGCACTGTACCGGTTATGGTGTGTAAGATACAGTGTATGTCAGTAGTGGGCTGTGTTGGCATCCATGGGGAGGGTCTAGCACCATAATATCAGTACTGTCAGTGCAACGGTCTGACCGGTATGGTGGTCACAATATTGGCACAGGGTGGCACTGTACCGGTTATGGTGTGTAAGATACAGTGTATGTCAGTAGTGGGCTGTGTTGGCATCCATGGGGAGGGTCTAGCACCATAATATCAGTACTGTCAGTGCAACGGTCTGACCGGTATGGTGGTCACAATATTGGCACAGGGTGGCACTGTACCGGTTATGGTGTGTAAGATACAGTGTATGTCAGTAGTGGGCTGTGTTGGCATCCATGGGGAGGATCTAGCACCATAATATCAGTACTGTCAGTGCAACGGTCTGACCGGTATGGTGGTCACAATATTGGCACAGGGTGGCACTGTACCGGTTATGGTGTGTAAGATACAGTGTATGTCAGTAGTGGGCTGTGTTGGCATCCATGGGGAGGGTCTAGCACCATAATATCAGTACTGTCAGTGCATCGGTCTGACCGGTATTGTGGTCACAATATTGGCACAGGGTGGCACTGTACCGGTTATGGTGTGCAAGATACAGTGTATGTCAGTAGTGGGCTGTGTTGGCATCCATGGGGAGGGTCTAGCACCATAATATCAGTACTGTCAGTGCAACGGTCTGACCGGTATGGTGGTCACAATATTGGCACAGGGTGGCACTGTACCGGTTATGGTGTGTAAGATACAGTGTATGTCAGTAGTGGGCTGTGTTGGCATCCATGGGGAGGGTCTAGCACCATAATATCAGTACTGTCAGTGCAACGGTCTGACCGGTATGGTGGTCACAATATTGGCACAGGGTGGCACTGTACCGGTTATGGTGTGTAAGATACAGTGTATGTCAGTAGTGGGCTGTGTTGGCATCCATGGGGAGGGTCTAGCACCATAATATCAGTACTGTCAGTGCAACGGTCTGACCGGTATGGTGGTCACAATATTGGCACAGGGTGGCACTGTACCGGTTATGGTGTGTAAGATACAGTGTATGTCAGTAGTGGGCTGTGTTGGCATCCATGGGGAGGGTCTAGCACCATAATATCAGTACTGTCAGTGCAACGGTCTGACCGGTATGGTGGTCACAATATTGGCACAGGGTGGCACTGTACCGGTTATGGTGTGTAAGATACAGTGTATGTCAGTAGTGGGCTGTGTTGGCATCCATGGGGAGGGTCTAGCACCATAATATCAGTACTGTCAGTGCAACGGTCTGACCGGTATGGTGGTCACAATATTGGCACAGGGTGGCACTGTACCGGTTATGGTGTGTAAGATACAGTGTATGTCAGTAGTGGGCTGTGTTGGCATCCATGGGGAGGGTCTAGCACCATAATATCAGTACTGTCAGTGCAACGGTCTGACCGGTATGGTGGTCACAATATTGGCACAGGGTGGCACTGTACCGGTTATGGTGTGTAAGATACAGTGTATGTCAGTAGTGGGCTGTGTTGGCATCCATGGGGAGGGTCTAGCACCATAATATCAGTACTGTCAGTGCAACGGTCTGACCGGTATGGTGGTCACAATATTGGCACAGGGTGGCACTGTACCGGTTATGGTGTGTAAGATACAGTGTATGTCAGTAGTGGGCTGTGTTGGCATCCATGGGGAGGGTCTAGCACCATAATATCAGTACTGTCAGTGCAACGGTCTGACCGGTATGGTGGTCACAATATTGGCACAGGGTGGCACTGTACCGGTTATGGTGTGTAAGATACAGTGTATGTCAGTAGTGGGCTGTGTTGGCATCCATGGGGAGGGTCTAGCACCATAATATCAGTACTGTCAGTGCAACGGTCTGACCGGTATGGTGGTCACAATATTGGCACAGGGTGGCACTGTACCGGTTATGGTGTGTAAGATACAGTGTATGTCAGTAGTGGGCTGTGTTGGCATCCATGGGGAGGGTCTAGCACCATAATATCAGTACTGTCAGTGCAACGGTCTGACCGGTATGGTGGTCACAATATTGGCACAGGGTGGCACTGTACCGGTTATGGTGTGTAAGATACAGTGTATGTCAGTAGTGGGCTGTGTTGGCATCCATGGGGAGGGTCTAGCACCATAATATCAGTACTGTCAGTGCAACGGTCTGACCGGTATGGTGGTCACAATATTGGCACAGGGTGGCACTGTACCGGTTATGGTGTGTAAGATACAGTGTATGTCAGTAGTGGGCTGTGTTGGCATCCATGGGGAGGGTCTAGCACCATAATATCAGTACTGTCAGTGCAACGGTCTGACCGGTATGGTGGTCACAATATTGGCACAGGGTGGCACTGTACCGGTTATGGTGTGTAAGATACAGTGTATGTCAGTAGTGGGCTGTGTTGGCATCCATGGGGAGGGTCTAGCACCATAATATCAGTACTGTCAGTGCAACGGTCTGACCGGTATGGTGGTCACAATATTGGCACAGGGTGGCACTGTACCGGTTATGGTGTGTAAGATACAGTGTATGTCAGTAGTGGGCTGTGTTGGCATCCATGGGGAGGGTCTAGCACCATAATATCAGTACTGTCAGTGCAACGGTCTGACCGGTATGGTGGTCACAATATTGGCACAGGGTGGCACTGTACCGGTTATGGTGTGTAAGATACAGTGTATGTCAGTAGTGGGCTGTGTTGGCATCCATGGGGAGGGTCTAGCACCATAATATCAGTACTGTCAGTGCAACGGTCTGACCGGTATGGTGGTCACAATATTGGCACAGGGTGGCACTGTACCGGTTATGGTGTTAGATACAGTGTATGTCAGTAGTGGGCTGTGTTGGCATCCATGGGGAGGGTCTAGCACCATAATATCAGTACTGTCAGTGCAACGGTCTGACCGGTATGGTGGTCACAATATTGGCACAGGGTGGCACTGTACCGGTTATGGTGTGTAAGATACAGTGTATGTCAGTAGTGGGCTGTGTTGGCATCCATGGGGAGGGTCTAGCACCATAATATCAGTACTGTCAGTGCAACGGTCTGACCGGTATGGTGGTCACAATATTGGCACAGGGTGGCACTGTACCGGTTATGGTGTGTAAGATACAGTGTATGTCAGTAGTGGGCTGTGTTGGCATCCATGGGGAGGGTCTAGCACCATAATATCAGTACTGTCAGTGCAACGGTCTGACCGGTATGGTGGTCACAATATTGGCACAGGGTGGCACTGTACCGGTTATGGTGTGTAAGATACAGTGTATGTCAGTAGTGGGCTGTGTTGGCATCCATGGGGAGGGTCTAGCACCATAATATCAGTACTGTCAGTGCAACGGTCTGACCGGTATGGTGGTCACAATATTGGCACAGGGTGGCACTGTACCGGTTATGGTGTGTAAGATACAGTGTATGTCAGTAGTGGGCTGTGTTGGCATCCATGGGGAGGGTCTAGCACCATAATATCAGTACTGTCAGTGCAACGGTCTGACCGGTATGGTGGTCACAATATTGGCACAGGGTGGCACTGTACCGGTTATGGTGTGTAAGATACAGTGTATGTCAGTAGTGGGCTGTGTTGGCATCCATGGGGAGGGTCTAGCACCATAATATCAGTACTGTCAGTGCAACGGTCTGACCGGTATGGTGGTCACAATATTGGCACAGGGTGGCACTGTACCGGTTATGGTGTGTAAGATACAGTGTATGTCAGTAGTGGGCTGTGTTGGCATCCATGGGGAGGGTCTAGCACCATAATATCAGTACTGTCAGTGCAACGGTCTGACCGGTATGGTGGTCACAATATTGGCACAGGGTGGCACTGTACCGGTTATGGTGTGTAAGATACAGTGTATGTCAGTAGTGGGCTGTGTTGGCATCCATGGGGAGGGTCTAGCACCATAATATCAGTACTGTCAGTGCAACGGTCTGACCGGTATGGTGGTCACAATATTGGCACAGGGTGGCACTGTACCGGTTATGGTGTGTAAGATACAGTGTATGTCAGTAGTGGGCTGTGTTGGCATCCATGGGGAGGGTCTAGCACCATAATATCAGTACTGTCAGTGCAACGGTCTGACCGGTATGGTGGTCACAATATTGGCACAGGGTGGCACTGTACCGGTTATGGTGTGTAAGATACAGTGTATGTCAGTAGTGGGCTGTGTTGGCATCCATGGGGAGGGTCTAGCACCATAATATCAGTACTGTCAGTGCAACGGTCTGACCGGTATGGTGGTCACAATATTGGCACAGGGTGGCACTGTACCGGTTATGGTGTGTAAGATACAGTGTATGTCAGTAGTGGGCTGTGTTGGCATCCATGGGGAGGGTCTAGCACCATAATATCAGTACTGTCAGTGCAACGGTCTGACCGGTATGGTGGTCACAATATTGGCACAGGGTGGCACTGTACCGGTTATGGTGTGTAAGATACAGTGTATGTCAGTAGTGGGCTGTGTTGGCATCCATGGGGAGGGTCTAGCACCATAATATCAGTACTGTCAGTGCAACGGTCTGACCGGTATGGTGGTCACAATATTGGCACAGGGTGGCACTGTACCGGTTATGGTGTGTAAGATACAGTGTATGTCAGTAGTGGGCTGTGTTGGCATCCATGGGGAGGGTCTAGCACCATAATATCAGTACTGTCAGTGCAACGGTCTGACCGGTATGGTGGTCACAATATTGGCACAGGGTGGCACTGTACCGGTTATGGTGTGTAAGATACAGTGTATGTCAGTAGTGGGCTGTGTTGGCATCCATGGGGAGGGTCTAGCACCATAATATCAGTACTGTCAGTGCAACGGTCTGACCGGTATGGTGGTCACAATATTGGCACAGGGTGGCACTGTACCGGTTATGGTGTGTAAGATACAGTGTATGTCAGTAGTGGGCTGTGTTGGCATCCATGGGGAGGGTCTAGCACCATAATATCAGTACTGTCAGTGCAACGGTCTGACCGGTATGGTGGTCACAATATTGGCACAGGGTGGCACTGTACCGGTTATGGTGTGTAAGATACAGTGTATGTCAGTAGTGGGCTGTGTTGGCATCCATGGGGAGGGTCTAGCACCATAATATCAGTACTGTCAGTGCAACGGTCTGACCGGTATGGTGGTCACAATATTGGCACAGGGTGGCACTGTACCGGTTATGGTGTGTAAGATACAGTGTATGTCAGTAGTGGGCTGTGTTGGCATCCATGGGGAGGGTCTAGCACCATAATATCAGTACTGTCAGTGCAACGGTCTGACCGGTATGGTGGTCACAATATTGGCACAGGGTGGCACTGTACCGGTTATGGTGTGTAAGATACAGTGTATGTCAGTAGTGGGCTGTGTTGGCATCCATGGGGAGGGTCTAGCACCATAATATCAGTACTGTCAGTGCAACGGTCTGACCGGTATGGTGGTCACAATATTGGCACAGGGTGGCACTGTACCGGTTATGGTGTGTAAGATACAGTGTATGTCAGTAGTGGGCTGTGTTGGCATCCATGGGGAGGGTCTAGCACCATAATATCAGTACTGTCAGTGCAACGGTCTGACCGGTATGGTGGTCACAATATTGGCACAGGGTGGCACTGTACCGGTTATGGTGTGTAAGATACAGTGTATGTCAGTAGTGGGCTGTGTTGGCATCCATGGGGAGGGTCTAGCACCATAATATCAGTACTGTCAGTGCAACGGTCTGACCGGTATGGTGGTCACAATATTGGCACAGGGTGGCACTGTACCGGTTATGGTGTGTAAGATACAGTGTATGTCAGTAGTGGGCTGTGTTGGCATCCATGGGGAGGGTCTAGCACCATAATATCAGTACTGTCAGTGCAACGGTCTGACCGGTATGGTGGTCACAATATTGGCACAGGGTGGCACTGTACCGGTTATGGTGTGTAAGATACAGTGTATGTCAGTAGTGGGCTGTGTTGGCATCCATGGGGAGGGTCTAGCACCATAATATCAGTACTGTCAGTGCAACGGTCTGACCGGTATGGTGGTCACAATATTGGCACAGGGTGGCACTGTACCGGTTATGGTGTGTAAGATACAGTGTATGTCAGTAGTGGGCTGTGTTGGCATCCATGGGGAGGGTCTAGCACCATAATATCAGTACTGTCAGTGCAACGGTCTGACCGGTATGGTGGTCACAATATTGGCACAGGGTGGCACTGTACCGGTTATGGTGTGTAAGATACAGTGTATGTCAGTAGTGGGCTGTGTTGGCATCCATGGGGAGGGTCTAGCACCATAATATCAGTACTGTCAGTGCAACGGTCTGACCGGTATGGTGGTCACAATATTGGCACAGGGTGGCACTGTACCGGTTATGGTGTGTAAGATACAGTGTATGTCAGTAGTGGGCTGTGTTGGCATCCATGGGGAGGGTCTAGCACCATAATATCAGTACTGTCAGTGCAACGGTCTGACCGGTATGGTGGTCACAATATTGGCACAGGGTGGCACTGTACCGGTTATGGTGTGTAAGATACAGTGTATGTCAGTAGTGGGCTGTGTTGGCATCCATGGGGAGGGTCTAGCACCATAATATCAGTACTGTCAGTGCAACGGTCTGACCGGTATGGTGGTCACAATATTGGCACAGGGTGGCACTGTACCGGTTATGGTGTGTAAGATACAGTGTATGTCAGTAGTGGGCTGTGTTGGCATCCATGGGGAGGGTCTAGCACCATAATATCAGTACTGTCAGTGCAACGGTCTGACCGGTATGGTGGTCACAATATTGGCACAGGGTGGCACTGTACCGGTTATGGTGTGTAAGATACAGTGTATGTCAGTAGTGGGCTGTGTTGGCATCCATGGGGAGGGTCTAGCACCATAATATCAGTACTGTCAGTGCAACGGTCTGACCGGTATGGTGGTCACAATATTGGCACAGGGTGGCACTGTACCGGTTATGGTGTGTAAGATACAGTGTATGTCAGTAGTGGGCTGTGTTGGCATCCATGGGGAGGGTCTAGCACCATAATATCAGTACTGTCAGTGCAACGGTCTGACCGGTATGGTGGTCACAATATTGGCACAGGGTGGCACTGTACCGGTTATGGTGTGTAAGATACAGTGTATGTCAGTAGTGGGCTGTGTTGGCATCCATGGGGAGGGTCTAGCACCATAATATCAGTACTGTCAGTGCAACGGTCTGACCGGTATGGTGGTCACAATATTGGCACAGGGTGGCACTGTACCGGTTATGGTGTGTAAGATACAGTGTATGTCAGTAGTGGGCTGTGTTGGCATCCATGGGGAGGGTCTAGCACCATAATATCAGTACTGTCAGTGCAACGGTCTGACCGGTATGGTGGTCACAATATTGGCACAGGGTGGCACTGTACCGGTTATGGTGTGTAAGATACAGTGTATGTCAGTAGTGGGCTGTGTTGGCATCCATGGGGAGGGTCTAGCACCATAATATCAGTACTGTCAGTGCAACGGTCTGACCGGTATGGTGGTCACAATATTGGCACAGGGTGGCACTGTACCGGTTATGGTGTGTAAGATACAGTGTATGTCAGTAGTGGGCTGTGTTGGCATCCATGGGGAGGGTCTAGCACCATAATATCAGTACTGTCAGTGCAACGGTCTGACCGGTATGGTGGTCACAATATTGGCACAGGGTGGCACTGTACCGGTTATGGTGTGTAAGATACAGTGTATGTCAGTAGTGGGCTGTGTTGGCATCCATGGGGAGGGTCTAGCACCATAATATCAGTACTGTCAGTGCAACGGTCTGACCGGTATGGTGGTCACAATATTGGCACAGGGTGGCACTGTACCGGTTATGGTGTGTAAGATACAGTGTATGTCAGTAGTGGGCTGTGTTGGCATCCATGGGGAGGGTCTAGCACCATAATATCAGTACTGTCAGTGCAACAGTCTGACCGGTATGGTGGTCACAATATTGGCACAGGGTGGCACTGTACCGGTTATGGTGTGTAAGATACAGTGTATGTCAGTAGTGGGCTGTGTTGGCATCCATGGGGAGGGTCTAGCACCATAATATCAGTACTGTCAGTGCAACGGTCTGACCGGTATGGTGGTCACAATATTGGCACAGGGTGGCACTGTACCGGTTATGGTGTGTAAGATACAGTGTATGTCAGTAGTGGGCTGTGTTGGCATCCATGGGGAGGGTCTAGCACCATAATATCAGTACTGTCAGTGCAAGGGTCTGACCGGTATGGTGGTCACAATATTGGCACAGGGTGGCACTGTACCGGTTATGGTGTGTAAGATACAGTGTATGTCAGTAGTGGGCTGTGTTGGCATCCATGGGGAGGGTCTAGCACCATAATATCAGTACTGTCAGTGCAAGGCTCTGACCGGTATGGTGGTCACAATATTGGCACCAGGTGGCACTGTACCGGTACTGGTGTGTAAGATACAGTCTATGTTAGTAGTGGGCTGTGTTGGGACCCATGGGGAGGGTCTAGCACCATACCATCAGTACTGTCCAGGGAAGGCTCTGACCGGTATGGTGGTCACAATATTGGCACCAGGTTGCACTGTACTGGTACTGGTGTGTAAGATACAGTCTATTTTAGTAGTGGGCTGTGTTGGGGTATATATATATAGTACACACAGTACATACAGTGAGGGCTGGTCCAATCCAGAGTGAGGTTTGGCATTCTCTATCCAACCTTAGCCGTTTCTGTCTGTCTCTGTTACTGTCCTACTTTTTCCTTCTGGGGGCGGAGGCTAGGAATCCTCCTCCTGTAGACTTCACCCACTTGACGAGCCAGAGAAAGGGGCGAGGGAACGGGAAAGTGGTCCGGGATCCTAAGAATTGGAACTTTAAATGTTGTTTCTTTTCGGTCTCTGTGTCGGGTCGGCCACCCCCAGGTGTGGGTATGTGCCTGAATGTATACTTCCAACATCTGACAGACATTACTACCATATTCCAACATCTGACAGACGTTGCTACCTTAATCCAACATCTGGCAGACATTACTACCATATTCCAACATCGGCAGACATTACTACCTTATTCCAACATCTGGCAGACATTACAACCTTATTCCAACATCTGGCAGACATTATTTACTACCATATACCAACATCCGGCAGACATTTCTACCTTATTCCAACATCTGACAGACATTACTACCTTATTCCAATAACTGCCAAACATTACTATCTTATTCCAACATCTGGCAGACATTACTACCATATGCCAACATCTGAAAGACATTGCTACCTTATTCCAACATCTGGCAGACATCTCTACCTTATTCCAACAACTGCCATACATTACTACCTTATTCCAACATCTGGCAGACATTACTACCTTATTCCAACATCTGACAGACATTACCTCATTATTCCAACATCTGACAGACATTACTACCTTATTCTGACAACTGACAGACATTACCACCATATTCCAACATCTGACAGACATTACTACCTTATTTCAACAACTGCCAAACATTACTACCTTATTCCAACATCTGACAGACATTACTACCTTATTCCAACATCTGGCAGACATTATTACCTTATTCCAACATCTGACAGAAATTACTACCTTATTCCAACATCTGACAGACATTACTAACTTATTCCAACATCTGACAGACATTACTACCTTATTCCAACATCTAGCAAACATTACTGCCTTATTTCAACATCTGGCAAACATGTCTACAATATTTCAACATCTGGTAGACATTACTACATTATTGCAACATCTGACAGACATTACTACCATATTCCAACATCTGACAGACGTTAACCTTATTCCAAATTCTGGCAGACATTACTGCCTGATTGCAACATCTGACAGACATTTCCACAGTATCCTAACATCTGGCAGACATTACTACAATATTCCAACATCTGACAGATATTACTTCCTTATTCCAATATCTGGCAGACATTGCTATAATATTGCAACATCTGACAGACATAACTACCTTATTCCAACATCCGACTGACATTACTACCATATTGCAACATCTGACAGACATTTCCACAGTATCCTAACATCTGGCAGACATTACTACAATATTCCAACATCTGACTGACATTACTACCATATTGCAACATCTGACAGACATTACTACCTTATTTCAACATCTGGCAGACATTACTAACTTATTCCAACATCTGGTAGACATTATTACCTGATTGGAACATCTGACAGACATTCCTAATCTATTCCAACATTGGGCAGACATTCGTACCTTATTCCTACATCTGGCAGACATTACTACCTGTTTGAAACATCTGACAGACAATTTTACATTCAAACATCTGGCAGACATTACTACAATATTCCACTATCAAAGACATGAAGGACATTGGTCAGACAGAATTCATGTACGAACATCCGGCAGACAGAAAAACAAACACCGACCTCGGGGAGACAGACAAATATCCAGAAAGTGAATGCTTATGCCATCTAGTGACAAAAAATGGAAACTAGTAATTAATCCCTAAAAGTGAAGGCGTATGCCATCTAGTGACAAAAATGGAAACTAATAAATAAGCCCCAAAAGTGAATACCTACGCCATCTAGTGACAAAAATAGGCACTATTTATTTATCCCAAAAAGTGAAGACCTACGCCATCTATCGACATAAAAATAAACTAATAATTCAGCCAGCAAAGTCAATGCTTACGCCATCTATTGACTGAAAAGGAAACTAATTATTAAATCTGAAAAGTGAATGCCTACGCCATCTATTGGCGAGATAATAAACTAATACACATATCCAGAAAGTTAATGCTTATGCCATCTATTGGAGGAAAATAGAACTAATATCTAGGAGTACAAAATGTATGCTTACGCCATCTCTTGGCAGAAAATGAAACTAATTAGGTTAGTATATTTTCTTACCACTAGATGGCGTAAGCATTCACTTTTTGGGATATTTTATTAGTTTCCATTTTTGTCACTAGATGGCGTACGCCTTCACTTTTATGGATTAATTACTAGTTTCCATTTTTTGTCACTAGATGGCATAGGCATTCACTTTCTGGATATTTGTGTGTCTGCCCAATGTCGATGTTTGTTTTTCTGTCTGCCGGATGTTCGTACATGAATTCTGTCTGACCGATATCCTTCATGTCTTTGATAGTGGAATATTGTAGTAATGTCTGCCAGATGTTGGAATAAGGTAGTAATGTCTGTAAGATGTTGGAATATTGTTGAAATGTCTGCCAGTTGTTGGAATGTAAAATTGTCTGTCAGATGTTTCAAACAGGTAGTAATGTCTGCCAGATGTTGGAATAAGGTACGAATGTCTGCCAGATTTTGGAATAGGTTAGAAATGTCTGTCAGATGTTGCAATCAGGTAATAATGTCTGCCAGATGTTGGAATAAGGTGGTAATTATGTCTGCCAGATGTTGGAATACGGTAGTAATGTCTGTCAGATGTTTCAATATGGTAGTAATGTCAGTCATATGTTGGAATAAGGTAGTTATGTCTGTCAGATGTTGCAATATTATAGTAATGTCTGCCAGATATTGGAATAAGGCAGTAATGTCTGTCAGATGTTGGAATATGGTATTAATGTCTGCCAGATGTTGGAATATGGTAGTAATGTCTGTCAGATGTTGAAATAGGGTAGGCCTATTAATATCTGCTAGATGTTGGAATATGGTAGTGATGTCTGTCAGATGTTGAATAAGGTAGAAATGTCTGTCAGATGTTGGAATATAGTAGTAATGTCTGTCAGATGTAATGTCTGTCAGATGTTGGAATATGGTAGTAATCTCTGCCAGATGTTGGAATAAGGTAGTAATGTCTGTCAGATGTTGGTATATGGTAGTAATGTCTGTCAGATGTTGGAATATGGTAGTAATGTCTGTCAGATGTTGGAATATGGTAGTAATGTCTGCCAGATGCTGGAATCAGGTAGTAATGTCTGCCAGATGTTGGAATAAGGTAGTAATGTCTGCCAGATGTTGGAATAAGGTAGTAATGTCTGCCAGATGTTGGAATATGGTAATATTGTCTGCCAGATGTTGGAATATGGTAGTAATGTCTGTCAGATGTTGAAATAGGGTAGGCCTATAAATATCTGCCAGATGTTGGAATTTGGTAGTAATGTCTGCCAGATGTTGGAATATGGTAGTAATGTCTCAAATGTTGGAATATGGTAGCAATGTCTGCCTGTTGGAATATGGTAGCAATGTCTGCCAGATGTTGGAATAAGGTAGGAATGTCTGCCAGGAGTTGGAATATGGTAGTAATGTTTGTCAGATGTTAAATAAGGTCGTAATGTCTGTCAGATGTTGGAATATAGTAGTAATGTCTGTCAGATGTTGAATATGGTAGTAATGTCGGTCAGATGTTGGAATATGGTAATAATGTCTGCCAGATGTTGGAATAAGGTAATAATGTCTGTCAGATGTTGGTATATGGTAGTAATGTCTGTCAGATGTTGGAATAACATAGTAATGTCTGCCAGATGTTGGAATAAGGTAGTAATGTCTGTCAGATGTTGGAATAAGGTAGTAATGTCTGTCAGATGTTGGAATAAGGTAGTATTGTCTGTCAGATGTTGGAATAAGGTAGTAATGTCTGTCAGATGTTGGAATAAGGTAGTAATGTCTGCCAGATGTAGGAATAAGGTAGTAATGTCTGCCAGATGTTGGAATAAGGTAGTAATGTCTGTCAGATGTTGGAATATGGTAATATTGTCTGCCAGATGTTGGAATATGGTATCAATGTCTGCCAGATGTTGGAATATGGTAGTAATGTCTGTCAGATGTTGAAATAGGGGAGGCCTATAAATATCTGCCAGATGTTGGAATATGGTAGTAATGTCTGTCAGATGTTGGAATAAGGTAGTAATGTCTGTCAGATGTTGGAATAAGGTAGTAATGTCTGTCAGATGTTGGAATAAGGTAGTAATGTCTGCCAGATGTTGGAATAAGGTAGTAATGTCTGCCAGATGTTGGAATAAGGTAGTAATGTCTGTCAGATGTTGGTATATGGTAGTAATGTCTGTCAGATGTTGGAATAACGTGGTAATGTCTGCCAGATGTTGGAATAAGGTAGTAATGTCTGTAAGATTTGGGAATAAGGAAGTAATGTCTGTCAGATGTTGGAATAAGGTAGTCATGTCTGTCAGATGTTGGAATAAGGTAGTATAATGTCTGCCAGATGTTGGAATAAGGTAGTAATGTCTGCCAGATGTTGGAATATAGTAGTAATGTCTGCCAGATGTTGGAATATGGTATTAATGTCCAGATGTTGGAATATGGCAGTAATGTCTCTGTCAGATGTTGGAATATGGTAGTAATATCTGCCATATGTTGAATAAGGTAGTAATGTCTGTCAGATGTTGGAATATAGTAGTAATGTCTGGCAGATGTTGGAATACGGTAGTAATATCTGTCAGATGTTGGAATATGGTAGAAATGTCTGCCAGATATTGGAATAAGGTAATAATGTCTGTCAAATGTTGGAATATGGACGTAGTAATGTCTGTCAGATTTTGAAATAAAGTGATAATGTCTGTCAGATGTTGGAATATGGTATTAATGTCTTTCAGATGTTGGCATATGGTATTAATGTCTTTCAGATGTTGGCATATGGTAGTAATGTCTGCCAGATGTTGGACTATGGTAGTAATGTCTGTCAGACTTGGAATAAGGTAGTAATGTCTGCCAGATGTTGGAATAAGGTAGTCATGTCTGCCAGATGTAGGAATAAGGTAGTAATGTCAGCCCGATGTTGGAATAAGGTAGTAATGTCTGCCAGATGTTGGAATATGGTAGTAATGTCTGTCAGATGTTGAATAAGGTGGTAATGTCTGTCAGATGTTGGAATAAGGTAGTAATGTCTGTCAGATGTTGGAATAAGGTAGTAATGTCTGCCAGATGTTGGAATAAGGTAGTAATGTCTGTCAGCTGTTGGAATAAGGTAGTAATGTCTGTCAGATGTTGGAATAAGGTAGTAATGTCTGCCAGATGTAGGAATAAGGTAGTAATGTCTGCCACATGTTGGAATAAGGTAGTAATGTCTGCCAGATGTTGGAATATGATAGTAAGGTCTGTCAGGTGTTGGAATAAGGTAGTAATGTCTGTCAGATGTTGGAATAAGGTAGTAATGTCTGTCAGCTGTTGGAATAAGGTAGTAATGTCTGTCAGATGTTGGAATAAGGTAGTAATGTCTGCCAGATGAAGGAATAAGGTAGTAATGTCTGCCAGATGTTGGAATAAGGTAGTAATGTCTGTCAGATGTTGGAATATGGTAGTAATGTCTGTCAGATGTTGGAATATGGTAGTAATATCTGCCAGATGTTGGAATAAGGTAGTAATGTCTGTCAGATTTTGGTATATGGTGGTAATGTCTGTCAGATGTTGGAATAAAGTAGTAATGTCTGTCAGATGTTGGAATATGGTAGTAATGTCTGTCAGATGTAGGAATATGGTAGTAATATCTGTCAGATGTTGAAAGAAGGTAGTAATGTCTGCCAGATGTTGGAATAAGGTAGTCATGTCTGCCAGATGTTGGAATAAGGTAGTAATGTCTGCCAGGTGTTGGAATATGGTAGTAATGTCTGTCAGATGTTGAATATGGTCGTAATGTCTGTCAGATGTTGGAATATATTAGTAATGTCTGTCAGATGTTGGAATATGGTACTAATGTCTGTCAGATGTTGGAATATGGTAGTAATGTCTGCCAGATGTTGGAATAAGGTAGTAATGTCTGTCAGATGTTGGTATATGGTAGTAATGTCTGTCCGATGTTGGAATAACGTAGTAATGTTTGCCAGATGTTGGAATAATGCAGTAATGTCTGTCAGATGTTGGAATAAGGTAGTAATGTCTGTCAGATGTTGGAATAAGGTAGTAATGTCTGTCAGATGTTGGAATAAGGTAGTAATGTCTGTCAGATGTTGGAATAAGGTAGTAATGTCTGCCAGATGTAGGAATAAGGTAGTAATGTCTGCCAGATGTTGGAATAAGGTAGTAATGTCTGTCAGATGTTGGAATATGGTAATATTGTCTGCCAGATGTTGGAATATGGTATTAATGTCTGCCAGATGTTGGAATATGGTAGTAATGTCTGTCAGATGTTGAAATAGGGTAGTCCTATAAATATCTGCCAGATGTTGGAATATGGTAGTCATGTCTGTCAGATGTTGGAATAATGTAGTAATGTCTGCCAGATGTTGGAATAAGGTAGTAATGTCTGTCAGCTGTTGGAATAAGGTAGTAATGTCTGTCAGATGTTGGAATAAGGTAGTAATGTCTGCCAGATGTAGGAATAAAGTAGTAATGTCTGCCAGATGTTGGAATAAGGTAGTAATGTCTGTCAGATGTTGGAATATGGTAGTAATGTCTGTCAGATGTTGGAATAAGGTAGTAATGTCTGTCAGATGTTGGAATAAGGTAGTAATGTCTGTCAGATGTTGGAATAAGGTAGTAATGTCTGTCAGATGTTGGAATAAGGTAGTAATGTCTGCCAGATGTTGGAATAAGGTAGTAATGTCTGCCAGATGTTGGAATAAGGTAGTAATGTCTGTCAGATGTTGGAATATGGTAGTAATGTCTGTCAGATGTTGGAATATGGTAATATTGACTGCCAGATGTTGGAATATGGTATTAATGTCTGCCAGATGTTGGAATATTGTATTAATGTCTGCCAGATGTTGGAATATGGTATTAATGTCTGCCAGATGTTGGAATATGGTAGTAATGTCTGTCAGATGTTGGTATAAGGTAGTAATGTCTGCCAGATGTTGGAATAAGGTAGTAATGTCTGTCAGCTGTTGGAATAAGGTAGTAATGTCTGTCAGATGTTGGAATAAGGTAGTAATGTCTGCCAGATGTAGGAATAAAGTAGTAATGTCTGCCAGATGTTGGAATAAGGTAGTAATGTCTGTCAGATGTTGGAATATGGTAGTAATGTCTGTCAGGTGTTGGAATAAGGTAGTAATGTCTGTCAGATGTTGGAATAAGGTAGTAATGTCTGTCAGCTGTTGGAATAACGTGGTAATGTCTGCCAGATGTTGGAATAAGGTAGTAATGTCTGTCAGATTTGGGAATAAGGCAGTAATGTCTGTCAGATGTTGGAATAAGGTAGTCATGTCTGTCAGATGTTGGAATAAGGTAGTATAATGTCTGCCAGATGTTGGAATAAGGTAGTAATGTCTGCCAGATGTTGGAATATAATAATATTGTCTGCCAGATGTTGGAATATGGGATTAATGTCTGCCAGATGTTGGAATATGGTAATAATGTCTGTCAGATGTTGAAATAGGTTAGGCCTCTTAATATCTGCCAGATGTTGAATAAGGTAGTAATGTCTGTCAGATGTTGGAATATAGTAGTAATGTCTGGCAGATGTTGGAATACGGTAGTAATGTCTGTCAGATGTTGGAATATGGTAGTAATGTCTTTCAGATGTTGGCATATGGTAGATATGTCTTTCAGATGTTGGCATATGGTAGAAATGTCTGCCAGATGTTGGACTATGGTAGTCATGTCTGCCAGATGTTGGAATAAGGTAGTCATGTCTGCCAGATGTAGGAATAAGGTAGTAATGTCTGCCAGGTGTTGGAATATGGTAGTAATGTTTGTCAGATGTTGAATAAGGTGGTAATGTCTGTCAGATGTTGGAATATGGTAGTAATGTCTGTCAGATGTTGTAATATGGTAGTAATGTCTGTGAGATGTTGGAATATGGTAGTAATGTCTGCCAGATGTTGGAATAAGGTAGTAATGTCTGTCAGATGTTGGTATATGGTAGTAATGTCTGTCAGATGTTGGAATAACGTAGTAATGTCTGCCTGATGTTGGAATAAGGTAGTAATGTTTGTCAGCTGTTGGAATAAGGTTGTAATGTCTGTCAGATGTTGGAATAAGGTAGTATTGTCTGCCGGATGTAGGAATAAGGTAGTAATGTCTGCCAGATGTTAGAATAAGGTAGTAATGTCTGTCAGATGTTGGAATATGGTAGTAATGTCTGTCAGATGTTGGAATAAGGTAGTAATGTCTGTCAGATGTTGGAATAAGGTAGTAATGTCTGTCAGCTGTTGGAATAAGGTAGTACCTGTAATGTCTGTCAGATGTTGGAATAAGGTAGTAATGACTGCCAGATGTAGGAATATGGTAGTAATGTCTGCCAGATGTTGGAATAAGGTAGTAATGTCTGTCAGATGTAGGAATATGGTAGTGATGTCTGTCAGATGTTGGAATATGGTAGTAATGTCTGCCAGATGTTGGAATAAGGTAGTAATGTCTGTCAGATGTTGGTATATGGTAGTAATGTCTGTCAGATGTTGGTATATGGTAGTAATGTCTGTCAGATGTTGGAATAAAGTAGTAATGTCTGTCAGATGTTGGAATATGGTAATATTGTCTGCCAGATGTTGGAATATGGTATTAATGTCTGCCAGATGTTGGAATATGGTAGTAATGTCTGTCAGATGTTGAAATAGGGTAGGCCTATTAATATCTGCCAGATGTTGATATATGGTAGTAAAGTCTGTCAGATGTTGGAATATGGTAGTAATGTCTGCCAGATGTTGAATAAGGTAGTAATGTCTGTCAGGTGTTGGAATATAGTAGTAATGTCTGTCAGATGTTGGAATGTGGTAGTAATGTCTGTCAGATATTGGAATGTGGTAGTAATGTCTGCCAGATGTTGGAATTATGTAGTAATGTCTGTCAGATGTTGGTATATGGTAGTAATGTCTGTCAGATGTTGGAGTAAAATAGTAATATCTGTCAGATGTTGGAATATGGTAGTAATGTCTGTCAGATGTTGGTATATGGTAGTAATGTCTGCCAGATTTTGGACTATTGTAGTAATGTCTGTCAGATTTAGGAATAAGGATGTCTGCCAGATGTTGGAATAAGGTATTCATGTCTGCCAGATGTTGGAATAAGGTAGTAATGTCTGTCATATGTTAGAATATTGTAGTAATGTCTGCCAGATGTTGGAATAAGGTAGTAATGTCAGTCAGATGTTGGAATAAGGTAGTAATGTCTGTCAGATGTTGGAATAAGGTATTAATGTCTGCCAGATGTTGGAATAAGGTAGTATTGTTTGCCAGATGTTGGAATATGGTAGTAATGTATGTCAGATGTTGGAATATGGTAGCAATGTCTGCCAGTTGTTGGAATATGGTAGCAATGTCTGCCAGATGTTGGAATAAGGTAGGAATGTCTGCAAGGTGTTGGAATATGGTAGTAATGTCTGTCAGATGTTGAAAAAGGTTGTAATGTCTGTCAGATGTTGGAATATGGTAGTAATGTCTGTCAGATTTTGCAATAAGGTAGTAATGTCTGTCAGATGTTGGAAAAAGGTAGTATTGTCTGCCAGATGTGGGAATAAGGTAGTAATGTCTGCCAGATGTTGGAATTAGGTAGTAATATCTGTCAGATGTTGGAATATGGTAGTAATGTATGCCAGATGTTGGAATATTGTATTAATGTCTGCCAGATGTTGGAATATGGTAGTAATGTTTGTCAGATGTTGAAATAGGGTATGCCTATTAATGTCTGCCAGATATTGGAATATGGTAGTAATGTATGTCAGATGTTGAATAAGGTGGTAATGTCTGTCAGATGTTGGAATATAGTAGTAATGTCTGGCAGATGTTGGAATACAGTAGTAATGTCTGTCAGATGTTGGAATATGGTAGTAATGTCTGCCAGATGTCGGAATAAGGTAATAATGTCTGTCAAATGTTGGAATATGGTAGTAATGTCTGTCAGATTTAGGAATAAAGTGGTAATGTCTGTCAGATGTTGGAATATGGTATTAATGTCTTTCAGATGTTGGCATATGGTAGTAATGTCTGCCAGATGTTGGACTATGGTAGTAATGTCTGTCAGACTTGGAATAAGGTAGTAATGTCTGCCAGATGTTGGAATAAGGTAGTAATGTCTGCCAGATGTTGGAATAAGGTAGTAATGTCTGTCAGATGTTGCAATATTATAGTAATGTCTGCCAGATGTTGCAATATTATAGTAATGTCTGCCAGATATTGGAATACGGAAGTAATGTCTGTCAGATGTTAGAATATTGTAGTAATGTCTGCCAGATGTTAGGATACTGTGGAAATGTCTGTCATATTGCAGTCAGGCAGTAATGTTTGCCAGAATTTGGAATATGGTTAACGTGTGTCAGATGTTGGAATATGGTAGTAATGTCTGTCAGATTTTGGAATATGGTAGTAATGTCTGTCAGATGTTGGAATAAGGTAGTAATGTCGGCTCTCTGCAGACTCCCATTTTCATCTTGGTAGCATGTGTAAAGGATCTGCCTCATTTGCACCAGTGTGCAATTTTTTGTCTTCCTATAAGAGAGAGAGAGAGAGAGAGATTGGCTGTGTAAGGGATCTGCCTCTCTCATAACAGAGTCGTAGATATGTGAAATAGGCTACCTAGTGCTATAGTGGGATCAAGAACAATAGAGAATTTCAAGCTAAAATCAGATAGTCATATGGACGAAATGGGTTGGATGTGAAAGGGATGTGTCTTTTGTGGGCCACTTGTCTCTCTGCAGATTCCCATGTTCATCTTAGTTGCATGTGTAAGGGATCTGCCTCATTTGCACCGGTGTGCCAGCAAACGAGCGACAGAGAGAGACTGGGTGTGTAAGGGATCTGCCTCTATTCGTTTAGTAACAGAGTTGTAGATATGTGGAATAGGCTACCGAATCCTATAGTGGGATCAAGAACAATAGAGTTCAACATAAAATTAGATAGGACGAGATGGGTTGGGTGTGAAAGGCTGCCACGGGCGTGTCTGGCCACCATTTTGGATATCATATCAAAAGTTACCCAATACAAAAATGCACCTTGTGTCAAAGTTTGGTCCCGATCCGACAAGCGGTTCCGGAGTTATTGCGTAAAAACCGGACTATATATATTTTTATGGAAGCGTGCAATACTACTTGAACCCCTGATAACGTTGCTTGCTGTTTGAGGGAGGAGGAAAGGTAAATCACACCACACTAAAAATTGTCAAAACTTTGAAGGTCTAGAACTTTGTTATTAAACAAAGCATTTGGCAAAGGGAGGAATTGTTAAAAACCTTAGCCAATACTCTGTCATTCACCAAAAATAAATTTGAATTATCATTATTACTTGGTAGGGTAGGTATATATAGGTAGGTTGGCTAAATAATTGCTGGAATTCGTAAGGACTCAAACTGTTTTGAGAGAGTTAAATAAAAAAAAAAAAATAGATCTGAATAATAAAGAGACTATGTTATTAAGCAAAACTGGGGGATGCGTGGAAGCCTATAGACTGTAGACGGTAAACTTTGTGTGGGTAGCGAATGCGGTTTTAAAGTCATTTAAGAATAGACAGTTTTCAATGCTGCGGCCAAACTATTCCACCCATTTATATTCTTTTGGTATCAAAACATTCGGAATCGCGAGCCTCACCCAACTACGCAAGTATGGCTTTGATCATTGGCGTAGTTTTCAAGATGTGGAATTCGAGTTTTTTTCAAGATTGCCGGAAAAAAAAACACGTGCAAAAGCAAAACCTTCTCTATAACATTTACGGAGCATTAGTAGGGGACTCCATATGCCAAGCCCAGTCGTTTCCTATGAGTGGGAGAGACGGTATTTAGGCGTCAAGTTTTTCGGGAAATCGGCTGCCACGGACCTATTTGGCCGCCATGCCGGATGTTTAGCATATCAAAAGTTGCCCAATACAAAAACGCACCTCTTGTGAAAGTTTGATCCCGATCCAAAAAGCGGTTCTGGAGTTATTGCGTCGAAACCGGCGCGTAAGAAGAATTTGGATGAAAAACCGGGTTTAATGATTACAATAGGGGTTCCCTGTAGGGGTCGAACCCCTAATAATAATAATAATAATAAAAAAAGTCACAAAAATATAAAACAAAAAAATAATAATTGATAATAATAATAATAATTATAATAATAATAATGATAATAACGATAACAATAATAATGGGGTACTAAATATTAAATATGCTGTATACTGTCTATGAATTACATACACATATTTTTTTTGTTTTCATACCATTTTTAAGTTGCCTTTTTAAGTTTGGTTTTGGGTACCATTAAACGAATTATTTCAGTTTAGGAAGGATCCAATTGATCCCATTTTTTGGTAAAACAATGTCCGGTTCTTCCTAATGTTCAGGCTCGCTATCGCTCGCCAGGAAATAATAGACACCTAAATGGCACAAAGGTCTTATAGTTCACAAAAAAATGGGGCGACAGGTCATAAAATCGACAAACATCTTAAAATCTCAGCACTAATGTGGCTAAGCATGAGGAAGAAGGGGGTCCAGAATAAAATACCTCCTTTAATTCCAAGATAATTCCATCGCAAGCTAAAATGAAAAAAATCGTGTAAGCTTGGCCCGAACACCAGGAAACCGAACAGCTGGAAACGGGTCAAGACGATACAACCTTGCCTTAGTGCTTGATTTTTGGTCTATATATTTATTTATTTATTTATTTTGAGTTTCCTCGCTAGACCTCCATCAATCTTAGAAAAACACCCCCTAGACCCCTTTCAAGATAAATGTGTACATTTATCGGTAGAAAAATGTCCCTGCTGAAGGCCGGTTCCTTCTAAAATTAGAGGCTCGCTTTCGCTCGCCAGGAAAAAATCCATCTTTATCCTACTTGTTATCAGCATCCCCTACCCCCACCTTCTTATCTACTCTTCTCTACTCCAACTTCTCTCTCTCTCTCTCTCTCTCTTTCTCTCTCTCTCTCTCTCTCTCTTCCTCTAATCTTTCCTTCTTTTTCTTCGCCTAATCTGCATAATCCTCATTCTTACATTCACTATCAATCCTCCTTCGCTTCTTAATTCTCCACTTATTTCTTCTCCTTCCTCAGAATATTTACCATCTCCCTTCCTCGCTCCTCTCTCCTCTCTCCTTCCCGTTCCTTCCTCACTCCTATCTCCTCTCTCCTCGCTCCTTCCTCACTCCTCTCTCCTCTCTCCTTCTCCATCCTTCATCACTCCTCTTTCCTCGCTCCTCCTCCTCCTACTTCCTCACTCCTCTCTCCTCTCTCCTTCTCGTTCCTTCCTCACTCCTCTTTCCTCGCTCCTCCTCCTCCTACTTCCTCACTCCTCTCTCCTTCTCAATCCTTCCTCACTCCTCTTTCCTCGCTCCTCCTCCTCCTACTTCCTCTCTCCATCTCGTTCCTTCCTCACTCCTCTTTCCTCGCTCCTCCTCCTCCTACTTCCTCACTCCTCTCTCCTCTCTCCTTCTCGTTCCTTCCTCACTCCTCTTTCCTCGCTCCTCCTCCTCCTACTTCCTCACTCCTCTCTCCTTCTCGATCCTTCCTCACTCCTCTTTCCTCGCTCCTCCTCCTCCTACCTCCTCTCTCCTTCTCGTTCCTTCCTCACTCCTCTTTCCTCGCTCCTCCTCCTCCTACTTCCTCACTCCTCTCTCCTTCTCGTTCCTTCCTCACTCCTCTTTCCTCGCTCCTCCTACTTCCTCACTCCTCTCTCCTCTCTCCTTCTCGATCCTTCCTCACTCCTCTTTCCTCGCTCCTCCTCCTCCTACCTCCTCTCTCCTTCTCGTTCCTTCCTCACTCCTCTTTCCTCGCTCCTCCTCCTCCTACTTCCTCACTCCTCTCTCCTCTCTCCTTCTCGTTCCTTCCTCACTCCTCTTTCCTCGCTCCTCTTCCTCCTACTTCCTCACTCCTCTCTCCTTCTCGATCCTTCCTCACTCCTCTTTCCTCGCTCCTCATCCTCCTACTTCCTCACTCCTCTCTCCTCTCTCCTTCTCGTTCCTTCCTCACTCCTCTTTCCTCGCTCCTCCTCCTCCTACTTATTCACTCCTCTCTCCTTCTCGTTCCTTCCTCACTCCTCTCTCTTCTCTCCTTCTCGATCCTTCCTCACTCCTCTTTCCTCGCTCCTCCTCCTCCTACTTCCTCACTCCTCTCTCCTCTCTCCTTCTCGATCCTTCCTCACTCCTCTTTCCTCGCTCCTCCTCCTCCTACTTCCTCACTCCTCTCTCCTTCTCGTTCCTTCCTCACTCCTCTCTCCTCGTTCCTTCCTCACTCCTCTCTCGTCTCTCCTTCTCGTTCCTTCCTCACTCCTCCTCGCTCCTCCTCCTCCCTCACTCCTCTCTCCTCTCTCCTTCTCGTTCCTTCCTCACTCCTCCTTCCTCGCTCCTCCTCCTCCTCCTCCTTCCTCACTCCTCCTCCTCCTACTTTCCAGACGCCCCCCAACCGTAATATGTCTTAAGAGATAAAAGGTTCCATCACAGATTGGATTAGCCCGCCACCATCACCACATTCTCCTTCTCATAGACCTCCTCTATCTACACACACACACACACACACACACACACACACACCCCCCCCCTCTCTCTCTCTCTCTCTCTCTCGC